>OY882863.1:85519254-85691754 GCA_963693515.1 Pipistrellus nathusii
AAACAGCTCCCCGCCACAAATAGCAGGGTGGGTAGCTGCATTGGGGAGTGTAGTCCGACAGCAACAAACGGAAGCAGTGCCGGTGAACGGGCGCAGCCACACTCAGCAATGCAGATGAAGCTAACGGTGTAACGCCAAGGACAGGAGCTGACTGCCAAGAATGTGTGCAGTGTGCTTCCCTTTATGTGACATTCAGAAGGAAATGTATGTAAGTGGGAAACCATAGGCATTGTTATTTAAAAAATAATAATATATATATAAATATATATTATTATTTTTAATGTATAAATTTTTATTGATTTCCAAGTGGAAGGCAAAGGGAGAGAGAGATAGAAATATCAATGATGAGAGAGAATCATTGATTGGCTGCTTCCTGCACGCTCCCTACTGGGGATTGAGCCCGCAACCTGGGCAGGTGCCCTTGACCGGAATGGAACCTGGGACTCTTCAATCTGCAGGCTATGGCAAAACTATGATTATTTTTTATTATTTTCAGAGAGAAAGGAGGAGGGAGAGAGAGAGAAACATTAATGATGAGAGAATCATAGATCAGTCTTCAGACTAAGAATGAGCATTTTTTTAAAATTTAATTTCAGTCATTTATTTTTTTCCATTACCATTATCCCATATCCTCTTCCACCTCCACCCTATCTCAAGTTTTAATTTTATTTATTTTCAACTTTAGGGGAAAAAATAAATATAAAAAGATCAGAGAATAAAATATCAAAAACAAGTAAGATGCTTGTTCTGTGACATTGCTTCAGGTCCTTCTCAGTGAGGCCTGGGCAGTCACAGGGCGCTGCCCAGGCCTCTTCCCAGTCCTTGCTCCTCTTCCGCAGCAGCCGCTGTGGCCGGTGTGGATTTTCCTGCGTCTTAGATCCTCACCGAGGAGGTGTTTTTATTGATGTCAGAGAGAGGGGCAGGGGCGAGGAACATTGACTTTTTGTTCCACTGTGTCTGCATCTAGTGGTTGGTTCTTGTATGTGCCCTGACTGGGAATCGAACTGCAGCCTGGGTGTGTCAGGACAGCGCTCTGACCTGCTCAGCACCCAGCCAGTGCTGCACTGACATTTTTTAATTTTTAAAAAATATATTTTTATTGATTTTTTACAGAGAGGAAGAGAGAGGGATAGAGAGTTAGAAACATCGATGAGAGAGAAACATTGATCAGCTGCCTCTTGCATACCCTCTGCTGGGGATGTGCCCACAACCAAGGTATATGCCCTTGACTGGAATTGAACCTGGGACCTTTCAGTCCGCAGGCCAACGCTCTATCCACTGAGCCTAACCGGTTTCGGCTGCTCTGACATTTTGTCCTGAAGCTTGCTTCGTTCTCAGCGTTGCTGGGTGCTCTACCCCTGATGACACATGGCGTTCTAGTTCATTCATGTCAGAGCGGGGCTGGCACGTGTCACCTATTGGGTCACTGGAAGGAGAGATGTCGGGATTGGAGGCTCCTTGATGAAGGGAGAGCGGATGCGATCAGTGAGGGGCTGGGGGAGAGCAGAGGGAGGTGGTGTGGCAACCAGGAAGGAGCAGTCCAGGAATCGGAAGGAGGCAAGAATGGATTCAGGGAGCTGAGGAGGGTCAGGGGGAGTGCTGAGGGCCCAGGTGCGGGCAGAGGCTGGAGGGGGGACTCGGGCCGGTGAGGCAGGTGCAGGGAGCGGACTGCAGGAGGAGCGGCAGTGGAGAGGAGGGCGGCAGTGGAGAGGAGCCAGGTGGCGGAGGGCGGCAGTGGAGAGGAGCCAGGTTAGCAGGGCTGACACCCAGGGTGAGCGGCCACAGTCTGGGAAGAAACAGCCTGAGGTGGCGAGGGGACGAGCTTGGCCAGTGCTGGCGGTGCAGGAGGGTCGGCTCACCCTCCATTTCTCCAGACCTGGACCCTTTCCTCTCATTTCTCCTCCGGGGCCTCCTGCTCATCTTGCTTCCCTCCCACAGGCATCGGCCGCTGGAGCAACCCCCAGTACCGGCAGTTCATCACCATCCTGGAGGCCACTCACAGGAACCAGTCTGCGGAGAACAAGGTGAGGGGGCCGGGCCGTGCGAGCAGGTGCCCGCTGCCCAGGGACCTGTCACTTCTCTCGGCACGGGCACCGGCCACCAGGCACCCCCAATGGAGTATTCTGCCGGAAGTCTTCCTCCCTCCCTTCCCCCACCTGCAAGGGCTGCCTGGATGTGGAAACATGGATGGGTTTTCTCTGTCAGAGCTTGGCCAGTGTTTTGGTGGGTCGCATTGATTGAGCACCGTGCTGGCTTTGTTTGGGGATGGGACAGGATGGACAGCGATGTCCACTCTCTGCCCAGAGCACAGCGTGGCGCCAGGAGGGGAAGCCAGGGCCCAGGGTCCGGGTGTGATCACCCTTGAGAAGGCGCCCCGGGACCCTTGGAGCTCTTTCCTGCTCTCGGGCCAAAGGCCTTGCTGCACTCCGGTCTGCCATGCCTGCAGCCATGTGATTGGCATGCGCTTTCTGACCCTCACACCAACTGTGTGAGGGGCCTCAGCACCCGCTCACACGGGGAGGAAACAGGCAGAGGCGTGACCCCGGCCGAGCCCCTCGCTGTGGAGTGGCAGGTCTGAATTCAAGTCCAGTCTGAGCAAAGCCTGCCTTTTCTTCTTTTTGTTTTGTTTTGCCTTTTATTTATTTACTTATTTATTTATTTATTTTAATAAATTTTATTGATTTTTTACAGAGAGGAAGAGAGAGGGATAGAGAGAAACATCAATGAGAGAGAAACGTCAATCAGCTGCCTCCTGCACACCCCCCACTGGGATGTGCCCGCAACAAAGGTACATGCCCTTGACCTGAATCCAACCTGGGACCCTTCTATCCACCAAGCCAAACTGGTTTTGGCGCCTTTTATATTTTTGTACAAAATTTCTATTGCTCTCTCTGAATCAAGTTATTTTTGAAGATGTCAGAAATTTCTCCGACAGAAAATGAGAAACAACTCTCAACATAAAGTAGAGCCTGGGACCTGGGGGAGGGACCGCTGTCAGACAGATCCCGCTCCCCCTGCAGGCGGGAGGGGAGGGAGGTGGCCCTGCAGGGGGGGGCAGGCTGAGGCTTCCCTCCTCCCCTCTCACCCACGCTTGGGCAGTCCGATCCACTGAAGGCCCAGGGGGGGAGGGAGCAGGGATGGCCACAGCCCTCCCTCAGGAACACCGCACCGCGGCCACCTCCTGGGGCCGGCCGTGGGCGTGGGAAGCACACATGTGAGATGTGGCAGGGGCTGCTCCGCTTTGGGCCGGTTGGCACAGGACCCTCCGGATCGCCATCTGAACCGGGAGGGGCGGGCCTCTGCGGCCTCCCAGGCTGCCTGAGGGCCAGGCCCAGGGGCACGGGGTGGGCTGGGCCTCCCTCCGTTTCTCCAGCCTCCGTTTCTCCCCCGCCACAGCGGCAGCTGGCCAGCTACAACTTTGACTTCAGGAGCTGGCCCGTGGACTTCCGCTGGGAGGAGCCCAGCAGCCGGTGAGCAGCTCTCCCCTCGCCCTGCGGCCAGGCCTGCCTGCAGCCCTCAGTGCCCGGCCGCTGCTCCTGACCGCACCTCCCTCATCTCTCCCTCCTCAGGAAGGAGTCCCGCGGGGGCCCTTCCCGCCGGGGCGTGGCCCTGCTCCGCTCCGAGCCCCTGCACCGGGGCGCAGCTGACACCCTCCTCAACCGCGTCAAGAAGCTGCCCTGTCAGATCACCAGGTGGGAGCACGGGGAGGTAGGCGCAGGCGGGGGGGGGGGGGTGCGGCGGGCTCTGGAGCCAGTGCTCCAGGGTAAGACCACTGTCACCTGTTGGGAGTCTGTGCTTTGTATTGTATGTGGCAAAGTCATGTTTATCACGTGTGAAGGAAGGGGGCTCCTGGCTCCTGGTGGTGAGGGAGAGCCGGGGAGTAACACTGCTCTGTCTGACACGAAGCTCTTTTTGGTTAATCCTCACCCAAGGGTACTTTTTCAATGATTTTTAGAGAGGGTAGGTGAGTGGGTGGAAGGGGGGGAGAGAGAGAGAGAAAGAGAGATCAAATTTTGCCTCCCCCTCACACCTACCCACTAGGGCCAGGGATTGAACTGCATCCCAGGTTTGTGCCCTAAACCAGGAATTGAACCTATGATTCTTTTTTCTTTTTAAAAATATGTATTTTATTGATTTTTACAGAGAGGAAGGGAGAGAGATAGAGAGTTAAGAAACATCAATGAGAGAGTAACATCAATCAGCTGCCTCTTGCACACCCCCTGGGGATGTGCCCGCAAGTAAGGTACATGCCCTAGACGGGAATCCAACCTGGGACCCCTCAGTCCACAGGCCGACCACTGAGCCAAACTTGTTAGGGCGAACCTGTGATTCTTGCGTGCATGGACCAAGGCTCTAACCACTTAGCCACATTGGCCAGGGCCACGAACGCTCTTTTGATAGGCCTGGAGGGAGGTGGGAGGGACACAGAGCCCTGGCTGTGTCCTGGCTCCTGGCATCCACCGGAGCAAGCTGGTTTGTGCATCCGCGCGTAGCCCGCCTCACAGGGCAGTGCCATCACATAGGGTGACGCAGTGAAGGGCATTGAGTGTGGGGCCTGAGAGCAGGAGGCAGAGCCAGGGAGAGGCGGCCTGGCACCGGCCATGTGGAGTGGCAGGGGCTTCGGTGGCGGTGCCAGGGGCAGGTTCCCGCCGGGGGCTGCCGGTGCTGACTGTCAGAGGCGGGCCAAAGCGGGCTTCTCTTCTCGGGGTGCTGGCAGGGGTCCTGCGGTGCTGTCTGGGGACACACCCTGCTGGGGGGAACCGGCCGCGGCTAACTGTCCTTGTCAGGAGCAGCCCCTGCCACATCTCACACGTCCAGATTAGCACGTTTGTTCAGTAAAAAGTAGACTCTGCACCTCTGGGCAGATATCAGGCACATCAAAGTGAGCAAAACAGCCCTAGCCGGTTTGGCTCAGTGGGTAGAGCGTTGGCCTGCAGACTGAACATGCCCGGTTGCGGGCTCGATTCCCAGTAGAAGGCAGCCAGTCAATGATTCTCTCTCATCACTGATGTTTCTATCTCTGTTTCCCTCCTCCTTCCCCTCTGAAATCAATAAAATAATAATAATACTTTTTTAAAAAGTGATCAAAACAGCCAGGTCCCTGCCCCGAAAGAGTTGCAGTCTATTTGGTGTCTTTCAAACTACCCATCTTGACCCATTAGTGACTCTTTTTTTTTTTTTTTTTTTTTAATATATTTTATTGATTTTTGTACAGAGAGGAAGGGAGAGAGATAGAGAGTTAGAAACATCAATGAGAGAGAGTCATCTATCAGCTGCCTCTTGCACACCCCCTACAGGGGATATGCCCGCAACCAAGGTACATGCCCTTGTCCTGAATCAAACCGGGGACCCCAAGCCGACGCTCTATCCCATGAGCCAAACCGGTCCCGGCCCATTAGTTACTCTTGAAATCAGTTTAGTGAATCACAGTCATATTTTTTCAAGTTATTACTTATTTTAGAACTTTTATTAAGTTGCATTTATACATGAACAGATTCATCTTTGATAATAATTCATCTTTGCTTTTACTTATTGCATATAGAAAGTATCATGTATTACCTCATAAGACTTTGAGAATTGTATATACTGGGCTACGATATAAGACGTGTATCTTACAAAGGCTGCAGTAACAAACGTTTGGAAACACCAGCCTTGCACACATAGTTCATTAAGTCCCGAAGAGGCCGCCGAAGCTGTGAGTGTCCCGCCGGGGACAGTCCTGCCCCCCTAACTCCGTGCCCCCACAGCTACCTGGTGGCCCACACCCTGGGGCGCCGGATGCTGTACCCCGGCTCTGTGTACCTGCTCCAGAAGGCCCTCATGCCTGTGCTCCTGCAGGGCCAGGCCCGGCTGGTGGAAGAGGTGAGCCCGCCCTGCCCCCGGCTCTCCCCGAAGGGCGCGGCCTCCTGCCCTTAACGTGGCTCTGCATCTCCCCATCAGTGTGACGGGCGCCGCGCAAAGCTGCTGGCCTGTGACGGCAACGAGATTGACACCATGTTTGTGGACCGGCGGGGGACAGCTGAGCCCCAGGGACAGAAGCTGGTGAGCGGGAGCAGGCGCTAGAGTGCGGGGTGGGTGGGCAGTGCGGTCCTGGGGTCTCGGTGGCACAGCAGCCCTCAGGAAGCGCACCTGAGGGGCCCACCCAGTCCCTGAGAATAGCTGAGGTGGAGCTGGCGTTCAAAGACCGAAAGGCGGCGTCGCGGAGAAGAAAGCGCGGACCCCGTGCCGCACCTGCACGTAGTCCCACCGGCCGGGAAGGAAGGGCGGCCCTCCCTGTCTGCCTGGACAGCTGGGCGGGCACCCACAGCTCCCGGGCACGGTCAGCGGGAGCCAAAGCCCGCCTCCACGAAGCCTGGAAGGACCAGCTCCAGTCCCGGCTCTGCCCCTGCAGGAGCCCCGGACCCCCGCGTCGCGGCCTTGGCCCGGGGCACCTTGGGACAGGGAGTGTGGGGAGTAGACTTGAGCTCAGAGAGGCGAGGAAAAGCATGCCATCCCACACGGAAGACGGAAAAGTAGCCCCGAACCTGGGAGTGACACGCCCCCACGCGCCGGGGCGCTGTGGGCATCCCCTCGGGGCCGCAGAAGCCTCCTGACCTTCGCTCAGCACGTGCATGGCCGGGCCTCAGCCCGGGCCTGTGAGACCAGTGGCTTCTGTTCCCCGTGGAGAGAACAGGGCGCCCCCCTCTTCCCTGCCAAGCTCCCACAGCCGCCCTCCCTGCCCGGCCCCGGCCCCCCTGGCCCCTTCCCAGCTCCTCCGCCTCCCGCAGGTGATCTGCTGTGAGGGCAATGCGGGCTTCTACGAGGTGGGCTGCGTCTCCACGCCTCTGGAAGGTAGGCCTGGCTCAGCCCTCTGACTCTGCCCCTTGGGGTGGGACTCCCCATCGTCCGCCCCCCGCCGGCCTGGCGCTTCCTGTGGGTCAGTCTGAAAGCTTCACTGGGGGGAGTCCTCCCCGATTTGCTTTGCGCACCTCACATCCCTGCCCTGCCGTGCGCTACGTCACCCTCACATCACCTCTCCCTCTGCGCCCGGAGCCTTGGCGGGTGTCACTCCCCATCCTTGGGGGGCTCAGCGTTACTTGCCCTGGTGGGGTGGTTAGTGGCCTGGTGGCCTGCTGCTGGGGGGAGGGGCTGGGGTGTAGGCCAGGAGGCCCCAGCCCCTCCCACCTTGTGTTGCAGCTGGGTATTCAGTGCTGGGCTGGAACCATCCAGGCTTCGCTGGGAGTACGGTGAGACCCTCTGCCATCTCCGTGGGCTCCCCCTCACCTGCAGGCCATGGGGAGCCCCTCACAGGAGGGGTGCGGGAGGGAAGGCAGGGACAGAGGGTGGATCTCCGGCCACGCTGGTTTCTGGGGAGAGCTGTCCCCCCCACTCCTTCCCTGTTGCAGAGAAGCTCAGGAAGGGCCCCTCTGAGAGGGTGTGGGCGGCCGGCCGGGGGGGTGCTCACCCACTCCTGCCTTTGCCCTCCCTCCTGCAGGGGGTGCCGTTCCCACAGAATGAGGCCAACGCCATGGACGTGGTGGTCCAGTATGCTGTCCACCGCCTGGGTTTCCAGCCCCAGGACATCATCCTCTATGCCTGGTCCATCGGCGGCTTCACCGGTACCAGCCTCCCTCCTCCCCACACTACGCCCCTCAGCTCCCTCCCCGGGGGAGTGGCCCAGGGAGGGCTGGAGGCTTCAGGAAGGAGAGGGCTCCCTGTGCTTTCCTTCCTCACTTACCCGAGCCTGGGCTGGAGATCAGGGAGGCAAAAGCTTCCTGCGGATTGTCTGCACCGCACTTTCCTCTCTCCATCCTCTCCAGACACTGCCCGCTGGTCAGGGAGCCACGGAGAGCCCTGGGCTAAGCTGGCAGGGAGGGTGGGGCAGCTCAGGGTCAGGGGGAGGAGGGTGGGGTGGTGAGCGGGAGGCCCTCAGTCCTTACCCTTCTTCCCCGCCCTGGTACCAGCCACGTGGGCAGCCATGTCCTACCCAGACATCAGTGCCGTGATCCTGGATGCCTCCTTTGATGACCTGGTGCCCTTGGCCTTGAAAGTCATGCCGGACAGCTTGAGTGAGAACCGCCGCAGGCCTGCCCTTGCAGGGGGGGCTGCCCTGGCACTGAGCTGGCGATGGTCCCCTTTTCCATGGCAGGGAGTGACCCGTTGTTGAGAAGCAGACTCCCCATTTTCCTTCTCCGGGAACAGCAGAGACCTTTGTGTTGGGCAGGGCCTTGTCTCTGCTCTCCCCTCACCTCTGTCCCACTCTAGGGGGCCTGGTGTCCAGGACCGTGAGGCAGCACCTCAATCTGAACAACGCGGAGCAGCTGTGCAGGTAACGCCTGTCCCCAGCCCCTCCCCGTTCTGCTGGGGTGCAGCCGCCGAAGTTGGTGCTAAAGTGCTCAAGTGACCGCTCCCTGGTGGTCTAGTGGTTAGGATTCGGCGCTCTTAAAGTGCTCAAGTGCAAGTTGGCAAGTGACCACCACCTCAATCCCTGCCCCCATCCTGGATGGCCTAACCAGGTCCCCGGGACCCTCCACTTTCTTCTTTTTAAAAAAACATATCTTATTGATTTTTTACAGAGAGGAAGGGAGAGGGATAGAGAGTTAGAACATCCATCAGCTGCCTCCTGCACACCCTCTACTGGGGATGTGCCCGCAAGTAAGGTACATGCCCTTGAACAGAATCGAACCTGGGACCTTTCAGTCTGAAGGCTGATGCTCTATCCACTGAGCCAAACCAGTTTTGGCTTCTTTTTCTTTTAAAAATTGATTTCAGAGAGGAAGGGAGAGGGAGACATAGAAACATCAGTGGTGAGAGAATCATCGATCAGCTGCCTCCTGCATGCCCCCCACTGGGAATCGAGCCTGCCAGCTGGGCATGTGCCTGGGAAGTGAACCATGACCTGGTTCATAGGTCGACGCTCAACCACTGAGCCACCCGGCTGGGCTCAGCAGGCCCTGAAATATTCTGACTCAGTCCTGAGGGCCTAGCCCTGGGCCCTGCTGCAGCAGCAGCTAAGAACCCAGCCAGTGCAGGGGGGTGGCCAGTGCCACCTGCCTCCCTCAGCTCTCCCAGCCCACTGCTCTGTCCCCTGAAGGTACCAGGGCCCTGTACTGCTGATCCGAAGAACCAAGGATGAGATCATCACCACCACGTGAGTCCCCGGGAACCTCTGCCTTCCTGGGTCCCAGAGAGCCAGCCCGGTGCCCCACCCGCCCCTGCCCACTAGGAGCGCAGGTACCAAACCCTCTTCCCCCACGTCACGTGTACATTCTTCTCACCCCAGGGTTCCTGAGGACGTCATGTCCAACCGAGGCAACGACCTCCTGCTGAAGCTCCTGCAGCATCGGTGAGCGGGGCGGGTGTCCGTACACGTGTGCACGTGTGTGCACATGTGTGCACACCAGCATCGGGAGGAAGGGAGAAGGCTCAGGGACGAGGAGTGAAGGATGGGTCTGACTCCCACCCGCACCGCTCCGGCAGGTATCCCCACGTGATGGCAGACGAGGGCCTTCAGGTGGTGAGGCAGTGGCTGGAAGCCTCCTCGCAGCTGGAGGAAGGTGAGGGCATCCGGGGGCTGTGGGGGGGCTGGCAAAGCCAGTGCTGACGGGCCCTCATGTCTCCCTGACCAGCCTCGGTTTACAGCCGATGGGAGGTGGAGGAAGACTGGTGTCTGTCTGTCCTCCGCTCCTACCAGGCGGAGCACGGGCCAGACTTCCCCTGGAGTGTGGGTAAGGCGTCCGGGCAGGAGGGGGCGTTGGGAAGAGCCCGGAAAGGAGTGGGTGCCCAGGTGCGTGGGGCCATGTGTGAGCACCTCTCTCTGCAGGGGAGGACATGCGTGCGCGTGGAAGGCAGCAGCTGGCTTTGTTTCTGGTGAGCGAAGGGGCGGGAAGCCGGAGGGGCGCCTGAGTGGCCGGGGGCACAGGCGGGGCTGGGGGGCAGTGGGAATGGCACATTTATCGAGCGGGCAGTGGGTTTGGAGGTAGGGGCTGCCACTCACTGTCGTGCTGTGCGCCACACTTAGGCCCGGAAACACCTGCACAACTTCGAAGCCACACATTGCACCCCGCTCCCGGCCCAGAGCTTCCAGCTGCCCTGGCACCTGTAGGGACCAGCCCTCCTGGCAGCGGGCCGCCTGGAGGCCTGGGCAGAGGAGACCTGAGGAAGGGCCTCTTATTTGTGATTCGTGTTCATGTTGCTGTTCATAGTTGTGGAGTCCACCCTCCTTTCCACTGGTCCTCGCATGGGTCCCTCCTCCATCCTGCAGCACCTAACCGCCCGGCACACACACCTGCATTACAGGAGTGGGTTTTTCCTAATAATTAATAAAAAGGTATTTTTTCTACTGGCTGGCTGACTGTGACGCCCGAGTATCCCGGGACCAGCCAGCTCAGGCCTCTCCGTCTCAGCGCTCCTCGGGCCCCAGGTCCCCTCACCCTTCCCTGTGCCCGCCGTCCCACCGCCGCCCGCCTGATGGGGCCCCATTGCTCCACCACCCAGCTTGTTTGCAAGCAGGCTCTCCAGGCTGCTTTACCTCTCAGCTCTTCCCCAACTTCCACCTGGCAGGATCTCAACATCAGTACCCCCCACTTTTCTTTTTTTTTCTTTTTTTAAAATATATTTTATTGATTTTTTACAGAGAGGAAGGGAGAGAGATACAGAGTTAGAAACATCGATGAGAGAGAGTCATCGATCAGCTGCCTCTTGCACACCCCCTACTGGGGATATGCCCGCAACCAAGGTACATGCCCTTGACCGGAATCGAACCCGGGACCCTTCAGTCCCCAAGCCGACACTCTATCCATTGAGCCAAACCGGTCCCGACCCCCCCCCCCCCCCCCGCTTTTCTTGCTCAGCTCTTGCCACTTCCGGGGGCAGTGAGGAACCCTGCACTCCCTCCTCACCGTGCCCCATGCCTCTCCTCACCCTCTGCAAGTCAGCAAACAGGGCCGCAGGGGCTCATGTCCCCCCAGAACCACACTCTTGGGCACTGTTGGAACATTCTTAGGTCGAACCTGAGGGAATCCGTTCCCTGTAGCTTCTCTGTCTTCGGACCTCATGGAGCAGAATGCGTCCCTCGCCCCTCAGTCCTCTTTCCCAGACGAGACCCCCCTAGACCCCTTGGCTCCACTGTTTGAAAAGCTGCCTGGGTGGCAGTATTCTGATGGCCTAGACAGCCTCTTGCTAATTTCAGTGTCTCTCAGCCCAGGGCATGGTGTCTGCTCCTGCCAACTCAGCACCCTGCACCTGCAGGTGGGGTCATCTGAGACCTAGGTGACTACATCTGATATTTGGGGTTAAAAGAAGGGAGGTGGCTACAGCTCCAGAATGTTCCACCTTTAGCAAACATGGGAGAGCTTATAGTGTGTCCCGGGGCGAACAGGGTGGGAGGTGCGAGCAGGACGCTGTGGGACCTGGGACCGGTGCCTGGCTCTGAACCTGGCCCTCCCAGATCCCCCAGAAGTTAATCCCCTGGAATCCAAGCTTTTGTTCAGCTAAGGGAACCTCCCTAAATGCAAACGGGGCACCCAGGCCCACCTCCCACACCCTGGGGAAAGGACTCCCTGCCCAAGCCTCCCTCTCCTCTTCCTGCACAGAGAACCCTGAGTGTCAGAGGAGCCCTGGGCACCTCAGGTGGCTGGGAAGAGGAGAGGCTCAACATTTGAACCTGGGCCTCCCCGCCCATGGGCCCCTGCCTCCCCCTCACATTACTCCCAATCACTCCCACCTAAGAAGCTCGCAGCAGCCGCCTTCCCATCCCTCCCTCACCCGCGGGGGTGGGGGGGGCAGTCTCAGACAGGACCGGCTGAGATGCAGACCCGTACCCGCTGGGGCTCTACACGTTGCTCTGTTGGGCCCAGGCGGCCTGGCCCCAGGTGTGGAGCAGTTGGGCAAACGGAGAGGCGGCGGCTGGGAGGGGAGAGGCGCTTCCAGCGGGAGACCTGGGGAGAAGAGGCGGTCTCCGGCCGCCGTCTATTGGCCCAGGCCCTGCACCGCTCCGCCGTGACTGCGGTTCGGGCGGGGTTCACGCCAGCCCCTCACAGCCGTCACAGCCAGAGGGTGGGGCAGCCCAGTCCCTTACCCACCCACCGCCCCCCCTGCCCATCAACAAGCCACCCGGCTCCCTCCGGACGCAGCGTAGTTTACATTCGAGTTGAGGATCCCTCTCCAGACCCTCCTCACACCGCCGGCCGGTCCCGGACAGGACCCTGCCCGTCCCCTCCTCGTGCGTCCATCAGCGGCCAGTCCCGGGCCGGCCCTCTGTCACCATGGCGACCGCTGCCCGCCCCCACCCCCCCTCCCCACGGAGTCCCTCCCTCCCCGCGACGTCCCTCCCCCCACGGCGTCCCCCCTCCCCGCGGCGCCCCCCCTCCCCACGGAGCCCCCCCCACGGAGCCCCTCCCTCCCACGGAGCCCCTCCCTCCCCGCGGCACCCTCCCTCCCCGCGGCGCCCCCCCCCCTCCCCGCGGAGCCCCTCCCTCCCATGGAGCCCCTCCCTCCCCGCGGCGCCCCCCCTCCCCGCGGCGCCCCCTAGCCCCTCCCCCCCACGGAGCCCCTCCCTCCCCGCGGCGCCCCCCCTCCCCGCGGCGCCCCCCCTCCCCGCGGCGCCCCCCCTCCCCGCGGCATCCCCCCTCCCCGCGGCGCCCCCCCTCCCCGCGGCGCCCCCCCTCCCCGCGGCATCCTCCCTCCCCGCGGCGCCCCCCCTCCCCGCGGCGCCCCCCCTCCCCGCGGCGCCCTCCCTCCCCCGGCGCCCCCCCTCCCCGCGGCATCCTCCCTCCCCACGGCGCCCCCCCTCCCCGCGGCGCCCTCCCTCCCCGCGGCGCCCCCCCTCCCCGCGGCATCCCCCTCCCCGCGGCGCCCCCCCTCCCCGCGGCGCCCTCCCTCCCCACGGCGCCCCCCCTCCCCGCGGCGCCCCCCCTCCCCGCGGCGCCCCCCCTCCCCGCGGCGCCCTCCCTCCCCGCGGCGCCCCTCCCCGCAAAGCGCTGCCGCCCCCGCCCCCCGCCCCCCTCCCGCCGGGACCCCGGCCTCCTGGGCGGAGGGGGCGGAGCGCGGAGCCCGGACAGCCCCTCCCGCCTCCCTGCGCCGCTCCGCGGGAGGGCGGCTTCCAGCGCCGGCCTCCACGCTCCCCCCAGACGCCATGTGGGTGCCCCGCCGCCCGCACCCATTCCATTGTGTCTGCCGTCCGGCTCCCGCCCCCGGCCCGGCCCTGGCCGCCCTGGCCTCAGGGCCCGCGGCGGCGCCCCCCAGGTCCTTCCGGGCGGCGAGCCGCCCCCAGGTCGGCGCGGGCCGCGGGCAGCCAGGCGGGAGGAGCGCACGGAGCCCGGGGCGCCGGAGACAGGCCGCTGGCCTGCAGCCCAGCGCGGCGGGCGGGCAGACGGTGGCCGGGGAAGCGGGCTTCCTGGAACCCACAGGGCACTGAGCTGGTGCAGTCACTCGGGACCCAGGAGTCCTCGGTTTTGGACTTCTGACAGTGCCAGTCTGTCTCAGCTTGGGGAATGGTGCCATCAGCCACGCTGTGCGAGTCTGCCCCTTCCCCACCTTACACTCAGTGTAACTCTAACTGCCCTCTTCCTTCTCAATGCTCTCCGATTCATGAACCCAGTGGAAGTGGAACAGCGTGCAGAATCTCAGAGGGATGGGGGGTGGAGGAGTAAGCAACCAAAACCCTTGTATGCATACTAGAGACCTGGTGCACGAAATTCGTACGGGGTGTGTGTGTGTGTGTGTCCCTCCGTCCAGCCTGCACCTTCTCCAATCTGGGACCCCTCGAATGATGACCAACTGCCCATTTAGGCCCCATCCTACTGGTTAGTCAGACATACCTCTCCCAATCCAGGACTGCTGGCTCCCAACTGCTCGCCTGCCTGCCTTCCTGATTGCCCCTAACTGCTTCTGCCTGCCAGCCTGATCTCCCCCTAATTACTCCCCTGCCAGCCTGATTGCCCCTAACTGCCCTCCCCTGCAGGCCTGGGTTCTCCCCAACTGCCCTTCCCCTCAGGTCCAGTTGCCCCTAACTTCCCTCCTCTGCCAGCCTGGTCACCTCTAACTGCCCTCCCCTGCAGGCTTGATTGCCCCCCAACTGCCCTCCCTTGCAGACCTGGTCCCTCCCAACTACCTTCCCCTGCTGCCCATCTTGTGGTGGCCATCTTGTGTCCACATGGGGGTAGCCATCTTGTGTGTTGAAATGACGGCAATTTGCATATTACTCTCTTATTAGATAGGATAGAGGCCTGGTGCACGGGAGGGGGCCAGCTGGTTTGCCCTGAAGGGTGTCCTGGATTAGGGTGGGGTTCCCTTGGGCTATGGGGTGGCCTGGGCAAGGGGCCTGTGGTTTGCAGGCTGATTATGCCCTGGGTGGCCCAAGTAGAGGCCCTGGCCTCTGGGAGCTTGGCTTCCTCCATTGCTGGGGAAAACCAAACCTCCTGCTCCATCCATCTTGGTTGGGTTAATTTTCATACTAGCTCCTGATTGGCTGGTGGGTGTGGCTTGTGGTATAGCAGAGGTATAGTCAATTTGCATATTGCTCTTTTATTAGCTAGGATATGCAGGACCCATGGACATGACAATCAGATGGTGAAGGTCTGGGGCCAGAGTAGGATGGAGGGGATTAATGGGGGAGAAGGGGGACATAAGTAATATTTTCAACAAAGATTTTTTTCTAAAGTATACTGTAATTGAAGAACATTTACAATAAATAAATAGCCGAAGCCGGTTTGGCTCAGTGGTAGAGCGTTGGTCTGCGGACTGAAAGGTCCCAGGTTCGATTCCAGTCAGGGGCATGTACATTGGTTGCGGGCACATCCCTGGTGGGGGGTGTGCAAGAGGCAGCTGGTTGATGTTTCTCTCTCATTGACGTTTCTAGCTCTCTCTCCCCCTTCCTCTCTGTAAAAAATCAATAAAATATATTTTTAAAATAAAATAAAATACTCTGACTCACTCACTTTTTGGCTTACTGCTTCTCTTCTGCAGGGCCAGGCCACCATCTAGTGTCTGGGCTCAGGAATAGCTGCCTAACTGGTTCCCGCCTCAGAATATTGTGGACGGAACCCCATACTGTTATTCCTCTGCTGAAATCCCTTTGCCAGTGCTTCCCACCCCATCACTGCTTACTGATTGCCTCCCCCATTGAGAATGTGTAAATACCCACGAAGCCACTTTAAAACGGAGCCAGAGCTGCCCTCCCAGAGGAACTGCCCGTGTGCGGGTCTTATGCCTCAAGCCTTCGGAATGTTAAAACTGGGCAAGATAACCTTTGCACTGTGCCGAAGCAGCCTTGTTTTCCAAAGGAATGTTTGCAAAGATAACCAGGAAGCAGCCACTATGACTACTAGACTGAAAATTAAAACATGGTGTAACCCAGCTGGTGTGGCTCACGGTTGGATCCCAGTCAGGGCACATGCCTGGGTTTTGGGCTCAATCCCCAGTAGGGGGCGTGCAGGAGGCAGCCAATCAATGATTCTCTCTCTCTCTCATCATGGATGCTTCTGTCTCTCCCTCTCCCTTCCTCTCTAAAATCAATAACACACACACACACACACACACGCGCGCGCACACACAGAATGTTCCTTTCTCATTCTCCGGCTGCGGCTCCTGTTCCCAAGCCAGGAAGTTAGGCTCCAGAGTGGCCGTGGGCGAGAACACCCTGTCCCTCGGGACGTTTGGGCACCAATTTCCATCCCACAGGGGTGTCGCCCCTCTCCTTCTTCTTGGCCAACTTCTCTCCCACCAATATAAGCACAAACTGGAGGCTGGTGGCAGTCATGCGTTTTATGGCAGGCCCTACGCACAGACGGCGTCTGGGGACCCTAGGCCTCCACAGCGCCCCCCACCCTCTGCACATGGTCCTCTTAACAGTGCTGGTCGTGATGAGCTTGGTGTGTGGTAAGTGGCTCAAAGGGCTCAGAAGGCCTGCTGGGTAGAGGGACCCCCCAGGTGCCAGGTGTTGGGGCACATGTGCCCAGGCAGGAGGAAGGATGGGATGAGTGGGCTTGCTGGGATAGTGCTGGGCACTGCTAATGCACTGATGTCACTCTGAGGGAGGTGGCTGGTGACATCCCAGGGTTGTCTCATTCAGATCTGAATGGCGATACTGAAGGGAACCCATTAAAATCTCAGGGCAGCCAAAACTGGTTTGGCTCAGTGGATAGAGCGTCGGCCTGTGGACTGAAAGGTCCCAGGTTCGATTTCGGTCAACAGCATGTACCTTGGCTGTGGGCACATCCCCAGTAGGGGGTGTGCAGGAGGCAGCTGATCGATGATTTTCTCTCCTCGGTGTTTCTAACTCTCTATCCCTCTCTCTTCCTCTCTGTAAAAAATCAATAAAAATATTTTTTTTAAATCTCAGGGCAACACAAAATAGGGAGGGTTTGAGGAGCCAGCCAGATGGCAGCACCAGGACCCACAGGGAAGGAAGGGGCTGGAAGCAGCCTGATAGCCTCCTCACTTGGCTGCAAAGCACTATCTATAGAAACAGGATTCAAAACATTGGTCAGCGTCTGTCTCACACCAAGTGCTTTGCTGGGCCTGGGGCTCATTAACCTGGTCTTGGCCGGGCCGGAGGGAGATCAATGGAGATCGATGTATAATCGGCCCTCCATATGTGCGGGTTCCGCATCCCTGGATTCAACCGAGGATGAAAACTATTTTTTAAGTGATAGTGTTGCTGGTGTGTGCTATGTAGTTAGGCCCAAGGTGGTTGTGTCTGTACTGAACATGTGCGGACATTTTTCTGTCTTTGTTCCTTAAACAATATAGTATAACAACTATATACTAGTATATTGTATTAGGTATTACAAGTAATCTTTAGATGATTTAAAGTATTTGGGAGGATGAGTGTAGGTTATATGCAACACTACATCATAATAATAAAAGCATAATATGCTAATTAGACCAGACACGGACGACCTTCTGGACCAAGCCAGGGCTGCGAGGCCTGAGGCAGCCCCGCAGTTGATCAGGCCTCTAGTTTTGTTTAAGGGACTTGAGCAGATTTTTTGTCTCAATTTGGAACCAATCTCCTGTGGATACCAAGAGACAACTACATATGCATGTGTGTGGGAGGGCTTCGGTGGACAGTTTGATGAGTCTGTCCTGTGAGAGGACCGTCAAGCAAAGAATGCGTGCGGCCCTGGGCTGCTTGAAATCTCTTGTCTGCACAAAGCAGAGTCTTCCTGTCCTGTGATGATGCATTCTTGTTTTTACTTCTTGTTCTTTTTTTTAATTTCAGAGAGGAAGGGAGAGGGAGAGAGAGAGAGAAACATCAATGATGAAAGAGATCATTGATTAGCTGCCTCCTGCACGCCCCCCACTGGGGATCGAGCCTGCAGCCCAGGCCTGTGCCCTTGACTGGAATCAAACCTCCTGGTTCACGGACCAAATCTCAACCTCTGGCTGGGCCGGATGGCTTTACAAATTGGTGATTTTATGGCTTTCTGAGATGGGGGAGGAGAACAGCAGGATTGATCTGGAAGGTGGAGGCATGGGGTCAGAGCTTGTCTGTGTTCTAGGTAAAACTGACCCTGTCAATCAAAAGCCCCCTTATCCAGCTGAGTCCCTCAAATACCTGCGCTGCTATCGGTGCCTCCTGGAGACCAAGGAGCTGGGGTGCCTGTTGGGATCGGACATCTGCCTGGCGGCTCCTGGCAGCAGCTGCATGACTCTCTTCATCAAGAACAGTAAGCTGTCTTCTGTCTGTCTGGGCCCAGACTGAGTCTCTACATTTCCCAGCCCCAACTCCCAGACACTGCCCCATGCCAGACGCTCTCTCCTCCAGAGCATTCCCTGACTCCACCGCCACCCTGCCCCCAGCCCACGGCCGTGTCCGCCCTCCGCAGGCGCCGGCCTGGAGATGGCCAGCTACCTCTTCTGTCTCCTTCACCCTTAAGCGTTCATGTTCACCGAAACCTGAGCTTTGCTATCTTCCGCTTCACTCTCCCAGAGGAATTTCTCTGCTTCCCTGGCGTCCGCACAGCCACGTCACAGAGTCTGAATGTGGCCACACTGGCCATCAAATTGCCCTCTGGACACCTCCCCACAACTTTCCACTTGCCCAAAATGTCTGACTCTTTGTTCTTCATGCTCGCTCTGCCACCGGCCCCTCACCGTCTTAAACGTTGACAAACACTGACACAAACTCTGGGCCAGGCACTGTGCTAAGCACTTACAGCCTCTGAGGCGCTCCCCCGCTGAGGACCGAGGCCAGAAGGGCCCACACCTGTCAGGCTCCGAGGCTGAGCCACAGCCTGCGGTGGCCCCAGGGGTGGCACTCATCACCACAGCACCTCGCACCCTTCCCGTCAGCGGGCTCAGCGAGTCCCTGCCTGCGCCTGGCCCGGTCCCCAGCTCCCACGCACGAAAACAAAAACCACCCTTTTACGTCTGGATTCCCCTTTCTGTGACCTTTCTGGCATCCTACCCTACCTCTCCTCCTCTCCCACAGACAGGCATAGCCCTGTAGACAGTTCTGCGCTTGCGTTTTAAACAACGGCTATTTTCCCCTACCTTGGTGACTTCCCCTCTCCAACTCTCAGGCAGGGGTTTTTCACCCTCTGATATATAGGGGCTGGGGAGCAAAAATAATACAGTAATAAATAAATGAATAATACAAGAATAAACGGCCAAAACAGGTTTGGCTCAATGGATAGAGCGTCGGCTTGGGGACTCAAGGGACCCGGGTTCGATTCCGGTCAAGGGCATGTACCTTGGTTGCGGGCATATCCCCAGTAGGGGGTGTGCAAGAGGCAGCTGATCGATGACTCTCCCACATCGATGTTTCTAACTCTCTCTCTCTCTCCCTTCCTCTCTGTATAAAATCAATAAAATATATTAAAAAAAAGAAAAAAGAAAAAAGAATAAACGGTGTACTCACAACTGCAAACCTACTTTTGCCCACCCCGATAGCATTAATCCATAAAGGAAACAGCAGGCCTCCCTGCAGCCTGGCCCCGCTCAGGCTGTGGGCTCTCCCAGCCCCAGCTCAGCACCTCCAACTGTCACAATATTTCAGAGGCTCGCACAGCCTTCCGCGGGGACTCCTGCTCCTGGGCACTCCCTGCGTTTGGGGTGCAGGGAAGGGTGGGGGCAGTGGAAGTCCTGTGGAGGGAGGGAAGGAGGGTGTGGGGCTCCGCCGGCACATCTCGCTGTTGCAGGTAGTGGGTCTGACATCATGGTGAGTGACTGTCGCCGCAAGGAGCAGTTGAGCGACTGCTCACACACCCGCGCTTCCCCGGTGTTTGGCTTCTGGATGTTCCCTCGATGCTGTTTCCGGGATCTCTGCAATAACCCACAGAACAGAGTGTTCTATCTCCCGTAGCACTCCTGCAGAGCCCTTCGCAGTCCTCACCTGGGCGCAGCCAGGACAACCTCCAGCCCCTCCCAGCCGCTGCCTCCCCTCCCCCAGGTTATGACCCAGCCCTAGTTGCCTCTCGCTTGCTGCCCCTCAGCATTCCCCACTCTGCCCCTCACAAGCTCCCTCTCCAGGCATCTCTGGAGTTTTCCCTGTAAGTCCTCACCGTCTGACAGCTCCCCTCCCCTTCTCCCCTGTCCGCTGCCCCTGCTCTGCTCCTTCCTTCCTCCCACCACAGCCTCCTTGCAAGGTGTGCCTACAGAATAAACTGGTGTGCAAAGTGTGCGGCTTCTCTGTTCCGGAGGAGGCGGAGGCTGAGGGAGGGGTCCTGCCTGGCTGCCCCACTGGGGGACAGGTAAAGGGCTCCCAGCTCCTCTGAGCTCGCTGTCTAGGTGTCTGACTCAGCTCTCAGCACAGACAGGTGAAGAGGAAGTGGAATGAGAAGCAGTGACGGCCAGAGGCAGCGGACCCTTGTTAGCTGTCAGCCGGCAGGCCGTGTGGGGACTGCGGGAGGCCCGGGGGAAGGGTGAGAGGTGCTGGGCCTCCTGCAGCCCGGGCTTGGTCCCAGGCTCAGCTCCCTCTACACTTTTCGGGCCTTGAGGTCCTCAGCCTCCGAGGCTGTCTTCCAGTTTGGGCTTTTGTGTCCGATACCGAAATCAGAAGTATGGGGAAGAGTGGGCCCAGCAAGAGGGGGACACAGGTTTACTCCTTGTCTTCCAACTGCCTTCCGACACAAACGTTAACACTGGGGTTTCCCACCGGAGCACAAGCCACGGAGTTGACACATGGCCAGTGTTGTGTGCATGAGTATACGATGCATGATGCCACTGAACCCAGCAGACAAAGCCCAGCTGAGCAGTTCCAGCTCGGGCAGAGGTGACCCCAAGTTGGGGGCAGTGCCTAGAAGCAGCTTTGGGTACCAGAGGCCTTTATGCCGGCTTAAAACTGCTAACACAGGGAGTGGTTTTCAAAAGCCCACGTTCTATATGTTTTGCCAGAGGTTTAAAAACAGAAGGCCTGTCCGTTTGTCCCGAAGGCACGGTGTTTGCGTAGAGCCTCCGTGTGCATGCGCTTGCCCGGGACCCAAGGAGAGGCCGGCTTACCCCGTGGAGGAGCGATCGGGCTCCGGGCACGAGGCTGCACTGCTTCTCAGAAATGGGTTCACAACCCCAGCTCTGGGCTGAGCCTTGAAGGGCAGACCTGGCGGTACCTTCTGAGTCCTGGTGCCTAAGAGCAGGCATGTGCAGTATGTTGAACACATGCGAAAGGGAGTTATGAATATTAATTATTGCTGCCAGGACACTTGCTGTTTTCAAAAATAAAACAAAAGGCCCCGGCCTGGGTGTCTGGAACTTAGAGACGGACAGGCAGACCCAGCTGGGGCGCAGCGGGCTGGTGGCCATCCCACGCACCCGGTCACATTCCGGGTTCTGGCTCAATCCCCATTAGAGGGCATTCAGGAGGCAGAACCATCAGTGTTTTGCCGAAACCGGTTTGGCTCAGTGGATAGAGCATCGGCCTGCGGACTGAAAGGTCCCGGGTTCGATTTCCGTCAAGGGCATGTACCTTGGCTGTGGGCATATCCACAGTAGGGGGTGTGCAAGAGGCAGCTGATCGATGACTCTCTCTCATCGATGTTTCTATCCCTCTCTCTTCCTCTCTGTAAAAAATCAGAAAAAAAAAAAAAAAAAATATATATATATATATATATATATATATATATATATATATATATATAAAACCATCAGTGTTTCTTTAAAAAAATCAATTGGAAAAAATATGTAAAAAGTTAAAAGGCAGGAACTGTAGACCCCTCAGCACCAGGTGACTGAGGTGCAGCCCTGGCCCTGCGGTTTGCTCCCGTCTCCCTGAAGTTCTCTCCTCTTCCGGGTGGAAAAACCCACCACCACCTGGACTGCCTGCCTCGGTTCTGCAGGGCCGGCTCAGACCCGGAGGGAGGCTTCACCAACTCCGCTCTGATCTCTCGCTGAGCAGGTGGGATGGACTTGGGCCTTTGGGGCAGGCCAAAAGCCACCAAACCAGGGGCAGTGGCCAGGGCTCTCCAACCATTTGAACCCCACACCCAATTAACTTTCCCACCTGTCTACACCTGCCCACACCTGAACCCAACCCATAAATATGACTCAGACTAAACCCTGTCTGTTTATTGCGGAGGGAAACTGGGGGCATGGAAAAAAGCAGGACCCTCTTCCCTCTCCCCTCTCTGGGCACCTATGGATGTGGGTATCAGGAGCAGGCGGCCATGGCGGAGGTGGCCAGAGATTGGAACAAGAGCTGAGAAAGGCAGCAGGAGACCCGGGTGTGAGGCAGGGAGGCAGGGACACCAGGTGCCAGTCAGGGATCTGCACAGCTCAACCCGCATCCTCCTCGCTACAAATCCAGTCTGGCCTGTGTCTGAGAGCACAGGATGGGAGACAGCCAGAACTAAATGGAGGTGGCAGGTGACCAGACTAGAGGGGACCAGGAAGAGGGGGTGATGGCACACTCAGGTGGGAAAAGGAGGGAGCCGCCGCCTTTCCCAGGTCCGCCCAGCAGCCTGCACTTGAGATTGTTTTCCCAGAGGAAGGAGACGCTGGGTTAGCTGGGTTTCTGAGTGGGAACGAAACCAAAGCCACAGAGACACAGAGGACAAAGGGAAGGCCTGAAAGAGCAGAGCAGAGATGGGAGTTCCGGGGCCAGAGCAGGGGCCTGGGTGTTGGGAGATGCTGAACAGACTGCAATTCAAGAAGTCAGGGGTCAGGGCCCAGCCTGAGGAAGAACCAAAAGCCCCGAATTGTTGAGGAATAAGTATATGCTGCGCAGGTCGGCAATGGACAAGCCCAGGTTCAAGGGCAGGGCAGCCAGGGGGTCCAGGTCCTTAGGCTCCTTCCCAGTATGGGAATGGGGGAGGGGCAGTGAGAAGTTCAGGGCCTGGTAGAACCACTGAATCTGGGACTTGAACAGGGGCAGGCTCAGGGCCCCACCAGGGGGCTCAGGCTGGGAGCTCTGGAGCTGAGGGCTGGACCACGAGTTGCAGTAATTGTACTGGCAGCACTGGGCCTCGTACCAGTACTCTGAGATGTAGGTGTTGTGTTTTTCTTGGCAGCGGTAAGAATTGTACTGTCCACAGCCGCGGATGAGGAAGCGAACCCTGTTATCTGGGGGAAGAGAACAGCTCATAAGCCGCTGTCTCCCAATGTGGCACCCCTACTAAGAACTCTCCCCTTCCCTCACCAGACCCAACTTCCACCGGCAGCTTCAGCAATGTCATCTTGTTACCCCAACCCCCAAACTCCTGATCCAGCTGCCAGGATCCTCCTCTCTCCTTCTTGTGCCCCAGGTCCTGAGCATCCTCATCTAGGAGACCAGGCAATGGGCCGTCTCACCAGCAGCCCGTCCCCGAGTCTTGAACTCACTGTAATAGACGGTGATCACCATGCATGGGGATGAGCTACTGATGGTGCATTTCTCCAAGCCAGAAAGGCATCCTGCAGAAGGGTCTTCTAGGAGGCAGAGGTGGCAGGTGCGGAGTTCAGGAGCAGGAACTGAGGAAGACAGGATGCGAGCAGCGCTCACTCCAAGGTCCCAGCCCTGTACGAAACCTGTACATCCAGGGCCACAGCCCACCCCTCCTTCCTGCCCCTGGGCTGCACTCACCTCTTCCCACTGCGAAGCCCACCGCGACCAGCACACCTACGAGCATCGGGGCCTTCATGATGGAATTCTGGGGAGCGGGGCAGTGCCTGAGGGGTGCCCTGCAACTCCACCTTCCCAGGACCATGCTCCTGGCTCCTGAGCGGCAGGGGTTTGACAGCCTGAGCAGGAGCTGCCGTGGGCAGTTGTATCCCCGCCCGGGGCAGGACCTGGGCTGGGTGATTAACTCGGCAGGAGGAAGTGTGCCCTCGCCCACGAGGCCTGCTCTCTCAATGTGGGCGCCGTGGCCGAGACGGGCAGGACCTGGCCTGTAACTGTGCTTCCCAAACACCCACTATTCCTGCCCCGCAGGGTCCACGGCTGAGCTTCTGTGTCCAGCACCACATGCTGCCCTCCCTCACACAGCTGGTCCCCATTGTGCTGGAACTCTGCCTCCCATACTTTTGAGATGAGCGGGGGGTGGGGGGGTGCGCGGGGCACGCAGGACCACACCAGCAGCAATTCTGGGCCTTTCCCCGCTTCTCTCCACCCCTTATTTTCAAACCGCTTTCCCTGTAAAACCAAAACTGCTAAGTGTTACGACCCTTATAGCATAAACAGCCATTGGTGTCCTCCAGACCAATGAAAACATTTCTCATCTTGGAGGTTTGACTTTTCTCTGGGTCTTTTCCTTGGGACTTTGCACACCCTCATACCCAGTCCGAGGATTTCTGCACTGCTGAACATCACCCAATCACTGGGCACATGTCTGTGCTGGCTTTCAACCGGGGGAGGGCGAGCCGGGCCATGAGGGCCTCGGCATCCAGCACACAGCCCTCCCTTCCCTGACCCCAAGCACCGCAGACCAGCTCATGGCCTTTTCTTCCACTTTATTTCATACTCCCACCACAATAATGACTCCTTTAATTTAAACTAAAACCATAGAGGGTGGCAGAAAGGAATGGGGCCGGACGTGAGGAATCAGCGAATCGTCTTGACTGGGCTCTTGAAGTTGCTAGCGGCTTGGAGCTGCAGCTGGTAGGCCATCGGATGGATCTTGAAACCGTAGAGCCTGGGCCGGGGGGCATAGGTCAGAGGCAGCAGGTGAGCCACATGCAGCCCTGCCAGCAGCCTACGTTCCGACCTCCCACCCAGCTCCTCCACGGGCCTGCTCAGTGCTCAAGGGCACCGGTTCCCAACCTCCTCCCTACAAGAGTCTTTGGTCTGTATCTTAAATTCCCATTAGAACACAAATTCCAGGCTATGTCTGTGGCACTACCTGCTTCACCATAAAACTGAGCCCCGCCCCCCGCCCAGTAAAGGTGATGCTCAGGAAGAGAAACCACGCTTGAACTGTGGCTCTGAGGAGCTCCTCGCTAAGGCAGAACATCCAAGGTGACAGCAAGAACAGCTGTTGTTAAATGGTGCTTCAAACATTATTCTCAACACTTCGAATATCTAAGCATACCCTGCCGGGCAGGTCCTATCAGCGCCCACTTCATGGGCAAGGGAACGGACAAGGCACTCAGCTAACTCTTCGAATGCCCCTCAGCACGGAGAGCCCTAGCTTTGGGAGGAGCAGGCCGCAAAAAAGGGCCGTGCCCAGCCCCACTTTGACCCTTGGTGACTGTCTCTGCTCCCCACCTGGGCACAAACTGGTTGGCAGGCCGCTTGGGCCGATACTCGGGGTGCACCATGAAGAGCATGTGAGGGAAGCCAGTGCCGAAGTACGCGCCGTCCGTGTGGTGGTGCCTCGAGGACTTGGGTGTGTACACGTCCATGCACTTGGGGCAGTAGAGCTTCACCATGGCCTCCCCTGGGATGTCCGAAAGGCCTGGCAGACAGACACACTCAGCACGCAGGCTCCCCTGACCTGCCCAAGCTCACTCCCACTCACGGCTCCCACGTGCTGAGCCCCACCCTCCCCAGAGGACCGGCTATACGTGTCTTTCCTTTCCCACTCACCGATGGGAAGCATTGGCTGGTTCTCACAGTACACACGTGGACAGTAGCCAAAGTCTCCCTGCTGGTATTTTTCCAACTGAGGTGAATAAAACGGTTAGTGCAGGCGGGCTGGGAGGGAGGGTGTGAGAGAAGGGGCAATCCCTTTCTCTGCCCAACCCATATCACTGTCCCCATTCCTCCTCTTTCGCTGGCACAGCCGGCCCACGACTCCCCCGCTGCCTTCCCTCAGCGAGGGAGGCTGCAGACCATCAGAGCCACTTCCGGCCCGAGGTGACACCTCCCTCCGGAAACACCCCCGTCAGCACGATTCCCAGTCAGGACTGAATCCCAGGCCCAGGGTCTGAGGCTCCTCAGCCGGACCTTGCTGAGGAACCCATTTCCCTTCCTCCTCAGAGGACTCAAGTGGAAGCCGAGAGGCCTCACCATCTGGGCGATGCCACGGTTGGTGAGGATGTAGCGGGCGTGGATCAATCCATAAAGCATCTCAGCTGCCTGCTCAATCAGGTCACTCTGGTTGGGGTTGTCTTCCAGCTCTTCATCTGAAACATGGCGCCGGCCGAAGGCAACCACTTGCCTTACAGCTTTCTTAGGGCCCTGCCCACCTCCAGGAGCTGCTGGCTACTCAACACCCACCTTTGAGCCTCACCCCACCCATCACGGGGGCCTCTGACCCAGAAACCCGGGCCTCTGACCCTTCCATATGCCTCTCTAGCCCCCGCCTGCTTCTCCTCCTCCCAACTCCCTCAAGACATGATGAAAAGACATCAATGGGGAAGATGGAACTCTAGCCCGGAAGGTGCAAGGCAGGAGAAGAAGCAAAAAGAAGAGCGCTGGGGAAACTGGCAATGGAATGGAGCTGATTACAGAGTCAGAGTATGAGCACAAGTGGTGTAAGTCACTGAACTAGTCATAAGTCAGGGGAGAGATCAAAATGGAGCATGGGATTTGGGGTTAAGGGAGTCAGAAACCAAAAGGAAATTGAGAAAACCAAGAAGCCGATGGATAGGGATTTGAAGATAAAAAAAAAAAAAAAAAAAAAAAAAAAAAAGCATCACACACAAAACAGCCTCACCAGGCTCCAGGTCCAAGATCATGTCTAGAGCTTGTCGGTAGTGAGGCACCTGCTCGTTGAGCCCAGTGAGGTTGAACTTGTCCTGGATGTAGTCTTCATCCACCTGTCAGGACGCGGAGGTGAAGAGGGAACTCAGAACAGAATTCTTGGCTTTGACCAGAACAAGTCACTCCACTGATGCCTTATCCTCAGTACAACTGCTTCTACCCCCCTCCCAACTCAGCACAGGTACTTATCTCTACCCTCAGTTCACATACACCCCCTCCCATAAAAGCTTCGGCTTAAAAAGCCCCAAAACTACATGTATTTATTTACTTAGATTTTTTTAAAACTTTTTAAAATTTGTTGGTTTGAGAAAGGGAGAGTAAAACACCAATTTCTTGTTCCACCTACTTATACACTCACTGTTTGCTTCTTATATGTGCAAACTGGGGCTCAAACCCTCAACCTTGGCATATCAGGATGATGTTCTAACCACCTACCTTGCCAGGGCCTAAATAGGTTTTTATTGATTTTAGGAAGAGAGGGGAAAAGGGAGGAAGTGGGAGGGAGGGATGGAGGAAGGGAGGAAGAAGGAAACACGAATGCTGGCCTCCTGCACACACCCTGACCAGGGATCAGGCCAGCAGCCCGGGCTTGGGCCCCAACCATGGCACCGCTGACCTTTCAGTGTATGGGACTACACTCAACCAACTGAGCCACACCAGCTGTCGCTGGAGAAAGGTACTACCGTCTTCACTTTCTTTACTAACCAAAAAGACACAAATCCACTTGTCCAGTATTACACGGCTGGAGGCTGGCAGGGCTGGGAGCTGGGCCCCACAGGTTGGTGGGTCACTGAGGGGGCCTTCCTGGGCAGGACAAGTTTCTATGGAAGCAGGTGAGAGGTGTGGGAGGCCTAACGTGCGGAGAGTATCTGGGCGGGCTGTATGTGGACAGAGGAGGAAGGCCGAGAACTCACTTCGCAGAAGAACTCATTGCCACGGAGCCCACAGAACCAGGAGATCCAGGACACCTCCTCTGAGCTGCTCATCTTCACGTCAGCTGGAGAAAGAGCGTCTGTGTGCCTCAAGCTCTCCCTGCCTCCGAGACCTCCCGCCTCCCACCGCCCTCCGACCACGGAGGAATGTGGGCCACCATTTCTTAAAGAATCCCAGATTCTGGAGCACCTCTCTTCACTTCCTCTTATTTACACCTCAGCCCCTTTTCTCTGAGGTTAGGATTCTTTGGGGTCCCACCGGAAACGGACAGGTCTTGACCTACCGTCCTACCCACAGCCCTGACGCCCCCGCAGGCCGGCTCCGGCGGGGCTCCCTACCCCCGCAGGTCTCCGCAGGTCCCTGCGCTTTTCCCAAAAGTTCCAAGTTTATCCTTTCCAAGCAAGAGCTGGGCCCCTCCTTTTCCCATGGCCTGGGGGTGGCCCTACGGTCCCTTTCGCGGGTCTCCTCGCATCCCGCCTCCGCCCCTCAAGCCACCCTTTCCTTCCTCTCCGGGTGCCCCGTCGGGTTCACTTCCTTCCCCACCCGCATATTGAGGCGCGGGGACCCCCTGGGGCCGCGCCCAGGGACAGGGTACTCGGCGCGGCGACGGCCTTATAAGACTCACCGTCTGGACGGGGCCGGGACCGGGGTGGGGGAGGGGAGTCGCTACTTCCCAGGGACGGCGGCGACGGCTACAGCGCAGGCCGCGGACCGGATCGCGGCGGGCGAAGTGGGGGGTGTAAACTTGAGTGCGGGGGAAAGAGGGCAACGCGCAAGCGCCAAGGGTCAGGCGCCGCGGTGGATGTCGGGAGATAGAGTTTCTGAGAGGGAGAAACTGGCGAAGCCAGGGCAAGGCGAACTACGAGTTCCAAGGTGCCCTGCGCACGACCCTGGTGTCGCGAGGCCCCGAGGAAGACGCTGGGGGCGGGACGCAGCGAGGCGCCACCGGAAGCGGAAGCCCAGTATCACTCCTGGGCCGGGGAGTATGGGAAATATAGTTGTGGGATCCCGGGATCCGGGGCGAGAGGCGGTGGGGTAGGGGACGACGCGGGCGGGGTGGCTCCCCGCCGCCCGCTCACACAGCGAGCCTCCGGCCCCGCGCGCCCTGCCTCGGGGACTGACCTCATCGCAGCCAACCCTTTGCCTGCGCCAGGCGCGCTCTGGGGACCCCCGACGGGGCCCATGTTTTGCTGGGGGACCTGGGTAGGATGCGCTGGGCTGAGCTGGGCGGGGAGAGAGCCGGGCGGCCTAGTGCGCTAACCTGAGATGGTGCCAGCCATTCTGCTGTTCGTCCCTTTGCACTTCTCCACGCCCTCTTAGGTCTGGAATGGGGCCTTCTGCTGCTGGCGCTCAGTGCGACCTCCGAACCCTGGTTGAAGTAATGGTGAGGGGCAGCGTGACGTTATTTTATTTCCCAGTCCTGGGTATTCCATAGGTTTCCTCTCCGCCTTCGCAGGGCCTTTCTTAACCCAGAGAGTGGTTTCCCAGCTCCAGAAAATGAACCCAGAGCAGGGGCCACGTTGAGGAAGGCGAAGGGCATTGTGGGGCGTTATGTAAAAGCAAGACCCCCAACTGACAGATCCTCCCCTGTCCTCGTGCCGCCTAGGCACGCGGCGCTTTGCGTGAATTCTGTTGGGAAGGTCCCAGGCGGGAAACAACCAGGCGCTTTCTGCATGCCTGCGTCCTCTAATAATCTTTGTGGGTTTTTTCCCCCAGCCACGCTTGTGTCTTCAAATAGTCTGGCTACTTGACCTCCTTTGCTTGGAGTAACGCCATTTTGCAGCCTCTCCCCAAATTTACTTCCTTTTGGGAGAAGTGTCAGGTGTTTTTTGAGAAGATTACACTCGCAATAGACACTCAAAATAGGACGGAGGAAGGCTTAAGAGTCAGGCTGATGCTTTTCTTAACCGTCTGTCCTACAGAGTGATGAAGTAGTTTCAGAGAGGCTGTTGCTACTTATTGCTGATGAAGCTGGGAATGGGGATGGAAAGCAGGACCTCTGAGCAACTGCCTCCTGGAGTCTTTGTTCATCTTCACTCGGGCATGGTCTGTTACTACAGGGTTCCCTGTCTCCCACGTGGTCTATGCCTTAGGCCCAGGAGGGATTTAGGTTGTGGCTTCACTTTTGGGGCGGGAGAGGTTTTTTTACTCTAAAGCTACTTTCCTTCATTCCAGCAGGTCTCTGGACTGGCTTGCTGGTCTCATCTTCCCCTTGCTTAGTCATATTTTTGAAGCTCTCCCAAGCCATGTCCAGACCCTCCCTCATCACCTTCACCCCAGCCACTGACCCCAGTGACTTCTGGAAAGATGGGCAGCAGCAGTCACAGGCTGAAGAGCTGGAGCCTGCCTTGGATGGGGCTGCGGCCCGGGCTTTCTATGAGGCCTTGATTGGAGATGAGAGCAGCACCCCTGAACCTCAGAGACCACACCCTGAGCCTGTCAGGGAGAGGAAGAGGAAGAAGAGAAGACTGGTGAGAGAGACTGCAGCAGAAGCCTCAGGAGGACCTGGTCAGAGGAGATCCCTTGAGGCTGAGGACAAGATGACTCATCAGATACTGAGGGCAGCCCAGGAGGGGGACCTGGCATCACTAAGGCGGCTGTTGGATCCCCAGGAGGCAGGGGGCGCTGGGGGGAATATCAATGCTCGGGATGCCTTCTGGTGGACCCCCCTGATGTGTGCTGCCCGAGCAGGCCAGGGGGCTGCTGTGCGCTATCTCCTGGACCGGGGAGCTGCCTGGGTTGGAGTTTGCGAGCTGGGTGGCAGGGATGCTGCTCAGCTGGCTGAAGAAGCAGGCTTCCCTGAGGTGGCCCGCATGGTCAGAGAGAGTCATGGAGAGACGAGGAGACCAGGGAGCAGGTAAGGGGAAGTCTTTGCCCATGCCCATGCTCATACCTATGCCCATTTTCAGTGTGTTCTGCCTTCCTAGCCACTCATACCAGCAAGGAGTTGAAGGGTTCTCCTCCCCATCTCCAGTGTATTATAGATAGATAAGGCAGTGTACCAGAGGGTTACGAGCATGAGCTCTGGGGCTTTTGTTTGTTTGTTTGTTTTTTAATATATTTTATTGATTTTTTTACAGGGAGGAAGGGAGAGGGATAGAGAGCTAGAAATATCAATGAGAGAGAAACATCGATCAGTTGCCTCTTGCACACCCCTCATCGGGGATGTGCCCACAACCAAGTTACATGCCCTTGACCGGAATCGAACCTGGGACCTTTCAATCCTCAGACTAACGCTCTACCACTGAGCCAAACCCGTTTCGGCTGAGCTCTGGGTTTATTTATTTATTTATTTAATTTTATTTTTTTCCAGCAAGTTAATATATTTTATAGTATCTTTGTGTGTACATATTTTTTTAATTAAATTATTATTTGTGTACATATTTTAACTGAGCTCTGGGTTTATTTTATTTTTTATTTATTTATTTTTTAATATATATTTTATTGATTTTGTACAGAGAGGAAGGGAGAGAGATAGAGAGTTAGAAACATCAATGAGAGAGAGTCATCGATCAGCTGCCTCTTGCACATCCCCCACTGGGGATATGCCCACAACCAAGGTACATGCCCTTGACCGGAATCGAACCCGGGACCCTGCAGTCCCCAAGCCGACGCTCTATCCATTGAGCCAAACCGGTCCTGGCTGAGCTCTGGGTTTAAATGCTAACTCTGTTAACTTGGGCAAGCAACCTAATGTCTAGGTACCTCAGTTTCCTTATCTGAGAAATGGTGGTAATATGAGCACCTTTCTCATAGGTTTGTTAGGATTAAATGGGTTAGTATATGTCAAGTGTTAGAGCTTTCCACATAGTATGCACTGTATCAATATTAGCTATAGCTATTGCTTCCTTCCTTGTGAGGTCTGGTTACCATCTCTTTTCCCAACTTCCCCCTCTGGTCTTGCATTGTTAAGTGGGGAGGAATGCAGTTTGTTCCTGAGAAAGACTGGAAGGACCTTGTCATGCCCCCCACCCCCTAACCTTTCTCTGCCCTCAGTCCTTTCTCTTCTTCCTCTGCAGGTCCCAATCCCCGTCCACCCAGTACTGTGAGACCTGTGATGCCTACTTCCAAGACTCTAACCACTGCACATCTACCGCTCACCTGCTGTCACTGTCCCGCGGTCTCCAGAACCCCAGTCTGAACTTTGGGATGCCTACCTCTAGCCCAGGCTTCAAGCTGCTGCTGAGGGCAGGATGGGAGCCTGGAATGGGTCTGGGACCTTGGGGCAAGGGCCGTGTCAACCCCATCCCCACTGTCCTCAAGAGAGATCAGGAAGGGTTAGGGTACAGATCACCATCCCAACCCAGAGTCACACACTTCCTGGCTCAGGATACTCGGGCAGTGGCTGGGAGGGAGAGAGCCCCTCAGGCAACCACCCTGAGCCGAAGGGAGGAGAGAAGGCGGAAGGACAAGGACAAAGCCTGGGAGCGGGATCTGAGGATATACATGAACCTTGAGTTCTGACCTTGGCAAAGTCCGACATTGGACTTCAGTTGAAATTTGAACTTGTGCATCTGACCTGGGCACTTTGAGTTACACTTCCTGGTGTCTGCTCAAGTCCCAGACACTCAGATTTTTTACCTTTAATAGTGGGGCTGAGAGTTGAGAAATAAATCAGTCATCTTGCTTGTTTTGTGTTTTATTTTTAAAATATGTATTGAGCCCTAACTGGTTTGGCTCAGTGGATAGAGTGTTGACCTGTGAATTAAAAGGTCCCAGGTTTGACTCTGGTCAAGAGCATGTACCTTGGTTGCGAGCACATCCCCAATGGAGAGTGTGCAGAAGGCAGCTGATTAATGTTTCTCTTTCATCAATGTTTCTAACTCTATTCCTCTCCCTTCCTCTCTGTAAAAAAAAAAAAGTATATATATATATATATATATATATATATTTTTTTTTTTTTTTTTTAATGTATTGATTGCCGAAACTGGTTTAGCTCAGTGGATAGAGCGTCAGTCTGTGGACTGAAGGGCCCCGGGTTCGATTCCGGTCAAGGGCATGTACCTTGGTTGCGGGCACATCCCCAGTAGGGGGTGTGCAAGAGGCAGCTGATGACTCTTTCATCGATGTTTCTAATTCTCTCCTTCTCTGTAAAAAATCAATAAAATACATTAAAAAAATAAAAAATGTATTGATTGATTTCAAAGAGAGGAAAGTAGAGGGAGAGAGAAACATTGATCAGCTGCCTCCTGATGCCCCCTACCGAGGATCGAGCCTGTAATCAGAGCATGTGCCCTAACTGGGAATCAAACCAGTGATCTGGTGCATAGGGGGATGGTCAACCACTGGTGTGTTTTACTTACTTTTCTGGAAGCTGTTACAGGGAAGCCAAAGAGTCTGGGGACCACATGCAAGCGGGCAGCCCCTGCAGTTGGCATGATAGGGTCACCTCCCTGCCAGCCCTAGCCCTTTTCTAGAGCACCTGCCTACTTAAGATAGGATCCTGAATAGGTGGTGAGAGTGGGGATGGGCTTGTAGGAAGAGGCCAGTGTGGTGGGAAGCCCTACCACAGTGCAGCCTGCACTCTGTTAGCTGACTGGCACCAGTGCCCTGGCCTCTCAAATCTAAACTTTTCACTACCTGAAAATCCCTGCCGGCGGAAACCGCCCATTCCTCTACATTGTCCTCCCCATACTCCCCTTTCCCTCGTGCTGCTTATGCCAGGTGCCAGGCAAATGGAGAGCTCACAGTGCAGCCCCGGAATGAAACCTGGAGCAGGGAACAGGACTCCTCAGCTTTCTTTGCCGGAAAAGCCTCTCCGGAAGTCATGGACAAGGAACGCGTTGTGGAGCGTGGGGGAAGAACCCGAGGCAGGGGCTGGAATGGCAGCACTGGCGCCGGCCTCTGGGCGGCGGAAACGGACCGCTAACACCGGCCCGCGGCCGCTGACGTCCGGGCGGCGCACAAACGTCGCGGGGCGGGCCCTCCGCACGCCGCCCTCCCGCCGCGCCGCCCGGCCTCCGCGTCCTTGCAGCTGCTTCCGGCCGGGCTCCTGCGCCTTCTGAGGCCGCGTCCCATCGTCCTGGACGCCTGGGTCCCGGACAGGCCCGCTCTTTGGCTCACGACTGCGGGCTCCGAGGACGCTGTGGCCTGACCTTCCCGAGGCCGCGCCGCAGCTGGCGGGCCGGCCGCAGGGGGCTGCCAGCCCTGGAATTGAAGGGATGAAGCTGCTGGCCGCGGTCCGCGGGACGCCTGCCCCTCCCGCCTTCGGGAGACGTCCTACTGCTGAGCTCCCTTAGGACCCCTGCACCGGAGCACCTTCCTTCGCTCTTGGATGGAGCACGGCCTCTCCAGCTTTGGGGGCGCCGTGGGCGGCCTCGGTGAGTGAAACTTGGTGTGCTGTTTGCTGGGAAGAAAACCCGGAAACAGGGAGGACACTCGGGCGCCTGAGACCTGGTCGGATCCTGAGACTTGGAATCGTGTGTGGGGCGGGGAACGCCTTTGGATGAACTTCTGAATTCAGAGCACTCACCAAGCCCATCGCTGTGCTGCTGAGCCCCAACGGTGCCAGGAAGCGACCTCAGGATTTGGGGGTTCATTACACATTCCAACCATGTTCCTGCGGCGGCTTGGAGGCTGGCTCCCTCGCCCTTGGAGCCGCAGGAAACCCAGGCCTGACCCGCCCTCCCCAGAACCCAGCCGGGTGGATAGCTCCCCTGAAAACTCAGGGAGCGACTGGGACAGTGCCCCCGAAACCATGGGCGATGTGGGGCCCTCCCAGAGGAAGGACTCGGGGGCCCGGACTAGTTCTGGGGCTGCTCCACAACCAAGCAGGGAGCCCCAAGTTGAGCAACTGGGAAGCAAAAGAATGGATTCCCTCAAGGGGGACAAGACTGGTGCTGGCATTCAAGAGTCAGGGAGACTGGAGGCAGCAGAGGCCATTCCCAAACTGGGGTGGGATCCCGAGGACTCAGGTGGCACCAGGAGGTCTGAAGTGTCTCCTGACGCGCCTGTGGAGAAGCCCGGCCCCGGCCGGCGTCAGAAGCTGCTGGGCTGGCTGCGGGGGGCACAAGGTGGGGGGGCACAAGGTGGGGGAGCAGGGGCTCCCTCGCAGTACCTGGGGGGCCCCGAGGAGTGTCTGCAGATCTCCACCAACCTGACCCTGCACTTGCTGGAGCTGCTGGCCTCTGCCCTGCTGGGGCTGTGCTCCCGGCCACTGCGGGCCGCCCTGGACATGCTGGGCCTGAGCGGGCCTCTGGGCCTCTGGCTGCACGGGCTGCTGTGCTTCCTGGCCGCCCTGCACGGGCTCCATGCCGTGCTGAGCCTCCTCACTGCCCACCCCCTGCACTTCGCCTGCCTCTTCGGTCTCCTCCAGGCTCTGGTGCTGGCTGTCAGCCTCCGGGAGCCACGCGGGGGTGAGGAGGCCACTGACTGGGAGGATAAGTTGGGGAGGGAGGGTGAGGACCAGAGGGCAGACCCAGGAAAGGGGCTATGACCTCAGAGTGGGTGTGACCAGGCCCCTCCCCCGCCCCAGGGGGGTGGGAGCAGGGGTGAAGATGGTGTGGCCTTTAGGAGAGTAGGGGCCCAGATTGTAAGCACAGGGACCTCAGGGATGGGGAAGAAACCCCAGAGTATGAGGGTACCCGCCCGCCCACGGGAGAGAATAGCTGTTCAGGGTGTCTGGGATTATGGACAGTGGGGGCGTAGCCTTTGAATTCACCAGCTGTTGTTAACTTTTTGATTTTATATTTCTCCTACCTTCAAGTTTGCTTTTCCATCTTCACATTTTAAAAGCCAAAAAATATTTTTTTTAATGTTGTGGTGGAGAATAAAGACTAAGTGGCCCTCTCTACCTTTCAAGACTCTCCAGGGACTGGCAGAACTCCGCCTGGGCTAAGAGGGTGGTTGGGCGACCCAAGGGGCCCTTGGGTCTTGGCACATCTAGGGCAGAATGGGGCTGCTAGCTGGGCGGATTTGGGGGCTGGATGGGGCGCACAGACAAGAGGGAGCCTGCGAAGTGGGTGTTTCTGGGAGTCAGAAGGAGTCGGGATGGTTTGGGTGGTACTGGGTCAGGGGTGGGTCAGGGGTAGGCGGCCCAGACAGGCCGTGTGGGGAAGCAGTGGAGCTTGCAGCCCCAAGCAGGGATTAGGGGTTGCTCATTCAGCAATAAATCACTGTCCTAAGCACCGAGTCCTAAGCATACCACTCACGTGAGTTAACTGCCACTCGGGGTCCTTCCTGATGCCGCCCAGCTAGGGATTTAGGAGGTAGGAAGTTCAGGGGAGTTTTGAAATGGGAGAGGGATTGATGTCTGGAGACAAACCCCAACGTGATGAGGACTGAAAAACGGTCTTTATTACTCTTGGAAGGGCATCTCTGGCTCCTCTCCACCACAGTCTTAGTCCCACCACATACAGCTGGGGCCACAGGAAGCCACAGGTCAGTCACCGGACTGCGTGCAGGCCTCTGGTGGGAGGAGGGAGAAAAGAAGAGGATGGAAAGGAAGGAAATCCAGGAAGAGACGCAAGCTTGCTGGTAATGGGTGAGGAGAATGCATTCCCTCATTCCTCCCCTGTCAAAGAAGGGGCCTCTGCGGCCATTTCCCTGTGCCTGACTGCCCCCTGATTTGCTGCAAGCTCCGAAACTTCTCTTGAGTAGCCACAGCCTATTCTGCTTCCTCTGGTGCCATCACAGCCAGAGCACAATGGAGGCTGTGACACAGCCGCTCTGATGGCCCTTGGTCTGCCCTCTGGTGACATCACTTGAGTCCCTTTCACCCAGAGCCTGTAGCAGACTTGGTGAGTCCTAGTTCTCTTCTGTGGGACTTTGTCCCCTTACCTCGTTTCCTGGGAGTCAGTAAGAAGGCCTTGGAGTCCAGGCAGGAGGCCAGGGCCTGGAATTCCTCCACACACTTCTCAGGAGGGTATGGTGAGCGATCTGAGGGCACAGCATGGCCAGGCCCATCAGCGCCTCTACTTGGCAACACCCCTGGTGAGGGCCTGGAAGCACCCAGCCCTTCCTGGGATGGTATCCCAGGGCCCAGAGGGAGGGCTTCTCCTGCCCTCCTGGTCTCCTTCCAACCCATCCTGCCTGCCACCTCACTCACTGTAGAGCAGGAAGCGCTGGTAGCCCTGGCCCGTCTCCTTTAGCATGATTCCACCTGGGCATGAGCTGGCAAAGAGCTGGGTCTTCATGTCGGGGCGGCCTGTCAGGATGGGTTGGGGGAAGTGTGAGGACAGAGATGCAAAACAAGCAAGCCAGGGGCCTGGAGAGGGTGGGCTGGAGAGAGCCAACCTTCAGTGCTGAGGTCTGTGCTCCCTTCAGTCAGGTGGTAGATCCATTCCCGGGGCACACAGGACCCAGTCTTCCTGCAGAGGTGGTGGCAGCAAGGAAGAAAGATTGAATGACACCCAACCACACAGTATCAACCTTACTTAGCCCCTTTTATTCCTTCTTGAGGCCTGGGTCACCTTGGCTTTCAAGCTACCCTGTTTCCCCAAAAATAAGACTGTCTTATATTAATTTTTTCTCCCAAAGTTGCGCTAGGTCTTATTTTCAGGGGATGTCTTATTTTTCCATGCGCTAGGTCTTATTTTCGGAGGATGTCTTATTTTCGGGGAAACATGGTACCAAGGAATGGTTAGGCCCATCTCTCGCCAGACGAAAACTAATAGAGCCGTCGGACTCAGTGGGCCAAGAACAGCGGGTATGCCAATGGACCCCATTCTTTGTGGGTAGGTACGCACCCTTTGGGCAGAGACTGTACCTACTGGTGCCTCTGCCTCCTCACCACTTACGTGCGAATGGTAGCGCGAAGCTGGAGCTGCGTGGGGGCAGAGCCCGCAGCCATGTTGAAGACGATGTTGTCCACAGGGTCAAAAGTTGCCAACTCCTCCTTGGTGGGAGCTGCCCCTGCGATGAAATGCCACTGGCCCAGGTGGGGCTCTGGGAACTGGAGAGACAACAAGGGGAGCAAAAGAGGGTGTGTCCCACTGTAGGGTCCATCCAACCTGTCAGGACAGCAAGATTTCGTATAGGGGTATCGGCTGCCTCTTTCCAACTGGGCTTGGATCCATGACGGAGTCATTAAATGACTTTCCCTCTTTGCCTGCCCTCAATAACCCAAGTATCCCTCCAACCCCCAGATTCTATCATGTCTCCACATTGATGGCCAAAGTAGTAATACATTTTTATCTGTCCTTGCTTTTATCATCACAAAATTCACACCCTCCTCCACTAGGAGATCACTCTAGGCCACCCACTCAAGTGCCTCTGAGTCCCCACTGTAAGCTTCCCCTCTCAGTCCATACCTCTTTCCCATCCACTTCCTGAGTTGTCAGTTGACTGGGCTCAGGGCACTGGTAGATGGAATTAAGGAGAATGCCATAGAGGTAAAGCAGAGCTGCCCAAATTTGGTGGAACATCTTCAGGCAACAGGGAGCTGGTATGTTCTTTGTGGGGTGGCTGGTGCCTTAACTATTCTCTCCCCCACTGGCTGCTCAGTCCACTCTGCTTCCAGCCCCCTCGCCTTGACCCTTGACCCTTTACCTGCTAATGAGTAACTTCAACCTTGTTTTCCAAACATGGATTAGGGTTTGGCCCTTCCTCCCCCTCTTCTAGATGCAGCCACTCCACACACCGTGGCACGTCCAGGGTCTGGGGGATTATCAGAAGAGCTGAGTCCTGCAGGTAGACAGCGCTCTTTATGCTGTTGTGCAGCATTGGAGAGGTGGGTTTATTCATTCACTTAGGAAGCTTTTTTTTTAAGTCCCAGCTGTTTGCCAGGAATTGGCTAAGCTTTGGGGACAAGAATGAATAAGGCATAGTCCCTGGCCTTGAAGCAGTCAGTCTAAGGAAAACTAGCTGTGTAAACAAATCATTGTAATACCTGATAAGTGCTTTAGGATAGGTATGAACCAGGTTCAGGCCCATGGCTGATGGGTGGCTTTTTCTCTGGTTTATAATTAGGGAAATAATATACACACCATTCAGAAAAGCTCATGGACACAGTTCATCCAATGTTTATTACCATAAGAGACTACATGATCTAGTGGTTAAGGGGGACAGATGGACACAAGTGTTGGGCAGAGTGGGTTCAAGTCCTAACTCTGATTAGACAATTTCTATGCCTGTTTTTTCATCTTTAAAATGAGCAAATCATCAATCTCATTGGATTAAGAGATAATGCATATAAAGCCCTTTGCAAAGGCCTATACCTGGCAAGTCCAAAGTAAATATTCGTTGAAGTAATGCTTGTAAAGTGATTATTAGTTTCTGGTGGGTGATACATTCCCAAACAATACCGTTTCCCCGAAAATAAGACAGTGTCTTATATTAATTTTTGCTCCCAAAGATGCGCTAGGTCTTATTTTCAGGGGATGTCTTATTTTTCCATGAAGAAGAATACGGTACACATTTATTGTTAAATGAAAATAAAGGAAATTTATTACCTGTATTCGGTACGGTAGTACGGTAGTTGTCAACACAAACCACACAAACTGTTAATTCTACAGTATCAAGAATTTACTCATTTATTCAATGACAATCATGTCATCATCTTCTGGAACATCAACATAACAATCCAATTCCTGAATTTCCTGGTGAATTTCTTGTGACTCCATTTCTTTCAGAATCAGTGGACCAAATCTCTCATGTTAAGCCTAGGGGGGGCCTTATTTTCGGGAGAATGCCTTATATTTCACTCAGAAGGAAACCTGTAAGTAGGTCTTATTTTCGGAGGATGTCTTACTTTCGGGGAAACACAGTAGTACCAAAAGGGTGGAGCAGTTAATGCAATGAAATGTGGGACCTTCTTAATTATAATTTACAGACTGGGGGGGCGGGGGGAAGAGGTTTGTCCTGAGAGGTGAGGCTTAAGATTTAAGGTATTTGGAGGGTTCAGCATACTATTTTCTTTTGGGGTAATGTTTGACTTTTATATATATATATATATATATATATATATATATATATATATATATATATATGTATTTTATTGATTTTTTACACAGAGGAAGAGAGGGATAGAGTTAGAAACATTGATGAGAGAGAAACATCGAACAGCTGCCTCCTACACACTGCACCCCCCCCCCCCCCCCACTGGGGATGTGCCCACAACCAAGGTGCATGCCCTTAGACCGGAATCGAACCTGGGACCTTTCAGTCCGCAGACCAACGCTCTATCCACTGAACCAAACCGGTTTCGGCATGTTTGACATTTTTTATTTAAAAAACAACTAAAAAATGTACTGGGGCAGTAAAGAAGTGCTTGACCCAGAGGAGTCTGGTAGGCCTGGATCTGTCAGTTCCCTAGTTGTACTCACTTTATAAAGGGGATGTAACAGCCATCTCCTGCTGAATGACTTATAAATGGGACAGTACGCAGAACCCAGAACTGGAACAGTAATCGGACCTGGGTACAAACCGAGAACCCCAGAGGGCTGGGCCGGGCCGGCAGAGGGCGGGGGCGAAGGCGGCGGGGCAGTACCCCCCGGACTTCGGCCTGCAGGAACCTGTGGCGGCCCCTTCAACCCCCCACGGCCGGAATCTCGCCTTTCGGTCCGGTCGGACTTCGTTTGCTCTCAACTCCCAACCTCGGAGGCCCATTGTTGGGGGACAAAAGTCCTGAGAGGTAGTAAACCTTTAGCTTCTGAGAAACAGCGAGTTCCCTCGGCCGCGCACCGCCGAAGAGAAACATGGCTCCCGGCTCCGTAAACCGTCCACTGGACAGAACCGAAATTAGGCCCAACGACACGACCGCACGGAAGACGGTTCGCGAGCCAGCCCAACCGCCCGGCTCGGAGCCTCCCGGGCCGCCGCAGGAGCGCCGCGGCGCAGGTGGGATTTTAGGTGGCCAGGACAGTGCCGCCTCAAAGTCTCTGCCGCCCAAGACCTTAACACAGATGAACGAGGCACAATCTTTAGTCCCCAAACTTCAAGACCTATATAACAGTCCAAAGCTTCTCGAGGCGGTCCTATAGTCTCCTCTGGTAATTCTTTTCAGGCACTTACAGTGGCCACCTCAATCTCCGAAAGCTCTTGCGCGCGCACGGAAGCAAGGAACGGCGCCAGCGAGGGTGGGGCGGTGCCTATGTGTACGCATGCGTAATGCGACGCACGCAGACGCAGTACGGTCCCCTGGGCGACGGCGGCGGCGGCGGCGGCGGCGGCGGCTCCTCGGGTTGCTCGGCTCCCTCCCATCTAGGCCGGGCCCCGGCCCGTCTCGCCCTCAGGAACTCACTGTTTGGGGCCGTGGACTTCCTTGTCGTGCCCCACGAAAGTGAAGCTTGGGGACTTGAGGGGAGCCGGAAGTTCCGCCTCGCGATCTCCAAATATTATCGGGGAAACGGAAGTGGCCGTCGGTGGCAGGTTGGAGGTGACCGGAAGTGACGGCACCGTGGGGAAGTCGGGGGTGGACCCGCGGGGTGGTATGTGTATTTGATGTGTGTTGGTTGCGACGCTCTGCTGGAACTCCGAAAGAAGGCTGAAGAGGGGGGCAGTCAGCTAACCGGTCTGGCCCCCCGTGAGTGTCCCCTCATTTTGGGTCTCGTGAGTTAGGTGGGCTCAGTGGGCGTGGTGCGCGTGCGCGAAACCACTTTCTTCGCAGTGTAATGCGACCCCCACCCCGTCTTCTCGCGTTGTCCCAGCGTATCTGGGGCCCATCGCAACCGGTGATGACACTGGAATTCCTGCTTTCTTTCTTTCCTGCTCCCTAGCCCGTGAGGCCCACTCTTGGGATTGGCATCGTGGGGCCCCTCCCACCTCCCGTCCTCCCATCCTCCAGCTTCCTTTGCCGTTGTCTCCTACCCTTTGCATTTCTCTCCCTGTGCCCCGGAATCAGAAGGGGGATGGGGTGTGTGTGTGTGTGTGTGTGTGTGTGTGTGTGTGTGTGTGTGTGTGTGCGTGCGCGCGCGCGCTAGTGTGGGAGAAACTCTTTAGGCATTGGGGCGGAGACTCGGGCCGGGGAGCCTTCTGGGTATATAAAATCAGCTCTAGGCGGCAGCGGGCCTCTCTGTTTTTTTTCTTAGAGAGCTGTAGGCCATGGAGCCCAACAATAGCACCAGTACCACCATGGAGGAGCCTGACAACCTGGAGGTGCTGGTGAAGACCCTGGACTCTCAGACCCGGACCTTTATTGTGGGGGCCCAGGTGAGACCCCAGTACTTCTGGAAGATGTCCATTAACTTTTCCTCCCTAGGCCCTTTAACCTGAGAGAACAACCTGATTTTCTGATCCTTAACTTTTCTTCCATTGATTTCTTTGTTCATATTCTAGACAACATTTTTTAATGTGTTTTGTTGAGGTAGGAGTTATGGTTTCTATGAGCTAGGTTTTGTTCTGCCTTCCTCCACAATAGAACTCCATGCAGAGGGGAATATGGAGGAAGGAGGAATCTGTATGTCATCATCATGAGTGAACTGCCGCTCAAAGGGATAGACATGGCTCCTGCCTTTGGGAAGGAAAATAGAACACACAGACCCCAAATGCAAGTGTGTCTTAAAAACAAAAAAATTGGTTAGGATTATACTGTGCTTTTAAAGGTGATAAATCAGAGCCCATAATGCAGGTAGAAGCCTAATAGAGTGTTGAGTGGAGATACTAACATGTGTAGTATAATTTTAATCATTTGAGTTTAACAGCATTAGCACAACTATCAGTGTCATTGCTCCTGTAATACTGGGAGACAAAATTGTGAGGGGTTGACCCATGGTTGTTTTTTTTGTTTTTTTTTTTAAATATATTTTATTGATTTTTTACAGAGAGGAAGGGAGAGAGATAGAGAGCTAGAAACATCGATGAGAGAGAAACATCGACCAGTTGCCTCCTGCACACCCCCTACCGGAGATGTGCCCGCAACCAACGTACATGCCCCTGACCGGAATCGAATCTGGGACCTTTCAGTCCGCAGACCGACGCTCTACCACTGAGCCAAACCGATTTCGGCTGACCTATGGTTTTTAAAACATGACATTACAAGTATTTCAGAAAACTATATAGGCTTTTGTGATTAGATGTGTGTAAACCTAATCTTTCCAAGAGTAAGTTGTCTGGTTAGGAAAAATAGTTTTCTTTTTGCTCTCTTCTCTCGTTCTTCTTGGTTGAGTCTTCTTTCCTTAACCTGATTGTCCACCCCATCTTCTTTGTCGTCGCTTTTATCTTTGAGATAAAGTTGTATCATTTTGTGTTTGGGGAGTCATATCTTTAGACACACATTCTTTTGTGGGCCAGGCAGAGGAGTAACAGATTATCAGTTGGCTTTTCTGTTTCTCAGCCATGTAATTTTCTCCTAGGCCTAGAAGATACAGTTTATTGTTAGTATTTTGACAGGGAGTTGTCTTAGTTTGGGGTTTTGCACATAATTACCTTATGAGAAACAGGTAGTGATTTTATAATGAGGTGGTTTTTACCCCTCACCCTTCCAAGTCAACTGTCCCTCCTCTGTCCTTCCTTTTCCTCCATTCCCTGACACCTCTGTCCCTTCTTGCAGATGAATGTAAAGGAATTTAAGGAGCACATTGCTGCCTCTGTCAGCATCCCCTCTGAGAAACAACGGCTCATCTATCAGGGACGAGTTCTTCAGGATGATAAGAAGCTCCAGGAATACAGTAAGGGGCTGGGGAAGCAGTTCGGAGGCAGTGCACAGGGATGAGCTGAAACCTGATAAATAGATTTTTATTTAATTAATTTATTTATTTTTTGCAGATGTTGGGGGCAAGGTTATCCACCTGGTAGAACGCGCACCCCCTCAGACTCAACTCCCTTCTGGGGCATCTTCTGGGACAGGGTCTGCCTCAGCCACCCATGGTGGGGGACCCCCACTTGGTACTCGGGGGCCTGGGGCCGCTGTTCATGACCGGAATGCCAACAGCTATGTCATGGTTGGAACCTTCAATCTTCCTGTAAGCTTGTGTTCCACCTGGGGCGGTTTCTGTGGTGAAGGATAGTTTTGGTTGTGGTAGCAGCCAAGAGCTCAGTATTTAGATGGGGTTTGGAGGGCCCTGTGGTCTACTAATGGCCTCAGACATGAGAAAAGGATGGGTCTCCAGAGAATGAATTGGAAATGTGGGGGCCTTAGTATTTGGCTTCTCCCAGAGCAACTTCCCTTACCCTTTCCCCAGAGTGACGGCTCTGCTGTGGATGTTCACATCAACATGGAGCAGGCCCCAGTTCAGGTATCAGGGGCCTGGGAGGGTCAGGGAAGGGGATCTGGGAGAAGGAGGCCATGAGGTGGGATTTGGACTTGGCTGAGGAGATGCTGGGACCTGTTTCAGTAGGCTCTGGAGCCCATGGCTTTCTCTCAAACTTGCCCTAACTCTCCCTCATCATAGAGTGAACCCCGGGTACGACTGGTGATGGCTCAGCACATGATCAGGGATATACAGACCTTGCTGTCCCGGATGGAGGTAAGCGGCCTGTCACTCTCCCTGTCCTCCCTACCCTTTGTCTCAGCCTGGCAGTGAAAGCAGGACTAGCCGGTTCCTTTCATTGTTTTCCCCCTTTCTTTTGTTTTTGGCCGCTTCCTTTCTAATCTGGTCTGTTCTCTGCATTCTTCATTCTTTGGGCGAAAAAAATTATCTGTGAGGCTCTCTTGTCCCTGCCAATCCTCTTGGTGACTGGTGTCTGGGAAGTTTGTTTTACACTTGTCAGATAACTCTCATGTCATTTTTTTTTTCAATTAAAAAAGGATTTTATACTTTATAACTTTTTTAAACTTTTATTTATTGATTTTAGAGAGAGGAAAGGGGAGAGAGAGCGAAACATCATTTTGTTGGTCCACTCATTTATACATTTGTTGTTATATGTACCCTGACTGGGGATTGAACCCCCAACCTTCTTATATGTACCCTGACTGGGGATTGAACCCCCAACCTTGATATATCGGAAGGTTTTTCTAACTAACTGAACTATCTGGCGAGAGCCTTTAATTACCTTTTTTGAAAACGTTTTTGTTGACTTTAGAGTGACAGGAAGGGAAAGGTGAGGGAGAGAAACATCAGTGAGAGAGAACCATCAGTCGGCTGCTTCCTGAATGCCCCCTACTGGGGATTGAGCCTGCAACCCAGTAATCAACTGGGGACCTCAGGGTGTGTGGGTTGATGCTCAGCCAACTGAGCCACATCAGCCAAGGGAGGGCCTTTAATTTCTTAATTGTGATATTTGATACTGAAATGTCCAAATTCCATTAGTTTGTGCTGTGTCTGCAATGTATGGCTTTTTCTCTTCTGAAGAAGATTAGAAAACCATAATATCTACTTTTTGTTAGTAATTCATTTGCAAGAATTTCAGGTATTTATTAAGCCTTTGACTTGTTAGTCTTTAAAAAAAAAATATATATATATATATATTACTGATTTTGTACAGAGAGGAAGGGAGAGAGAGAGAGAGTTAGAAACATCGATGAGAGAGTCATCGATCAGCTGCCTCCTGCACACTGCCCACTGGGGATATGCCCGCAACCAAGGTACATGCCCTTGACCGGAATCGAACCCGGGACCTTTCAGTCCCCAAGCCAACGCTCTATCCATTGAGTCAAACCAGTTTCGGCGACTTGTCAGTCTTATAGTGGTTGCTAGGGAGTCTGACATCCAGATGCAAAGCCTTGCCTCCAGAGCACTTTGTCCACTCATGCTCCTTAGACCTAGCCGTCCTCTGCAGCAGGCTCACCCTAATTCTCCCCCACTTTAGTGTCGAGGGGGCCCCCAAGCACAGCCCAGTCAGCCGCCTGCACAGACACAGACTGTGGCCCAGGAACCAGGAGCCTTGAGCTCTCAGCCATCAGATCCGGGTGAAAGCGAAGCACCTTCTCGGGAGCCCATGGAGGCAGAAGTGGAGGATCGTGCCCCAGCCCAGAGCCCGGAGCTGACTCCTGGCCCAGCCCCAGCGGGCCCAACACCTGTCCCAGAGACAAATGCACCCAAGTGAGAGATGGGGCTCTTTGGGAGGTGTTTGGGATCCTGCGTGGAGGATGAGGAACACAGGTGTAATTGGGAAGGAGGGATTTCTTGGAGGTCTTATGTGGAGGTGGTTGTAGTCAAGGAGGGGCTCTGGAGTAGGTAAAGGAAGTTAGGACTGGGCAACTGAGCTGCACTGTTCTCCCCGGGACAAGGAAAACCACATGCTGCTTCCTGACAAGATTCTCCCCTGAGTTCAGAGGCCCCATCTCTTAACAGAGTCAGCATCTTGCCCTTGTAGGTGCAGCCTGAGCAGTTTATCTTCCTCTCCCCATCTTCCCATGGGTGGGGATAAAGAACAGGCTCTGCTAGTCCAGGAAGGGATTGGGCCAGGGCAGGGTTCTGGGCGGCCAGGGAGACAACAGATCTGGTCCCTGTCAACTGCGAGATGGGAAACTGAGGGAAGCCTTGGCTCACTGCCTCTTGGGGTTGCCCACAGCCATCCTTCCCCTGCGGAGTACATCGAGGTGCTCCAGGAGCTCCAGCGACTTGAGAGCCGCCTTCATCCCTTCCTGCAGCGCTACTATGAGGTTCTGGGTGCCGCTGCCAGCACGGACTACAACAACAACGTGAGCCCGCCCGCCCCTCACCCCGTTCTCCCCCGGTGGGCAGGCAACATACACCTCCCCCTCTCCCCACAAAGACATCGTCTGCAAGATGCTGATTTCTCCCCAGATTTGTGAGTGAGTGATCTTCCCCTCGATTTCAGGATAGGTGATCGTCTTTGCAGCACCCACTCTCTGTCCCCTGAATTGTTTTATTTACTTATTTATTTTTAGTTTTATATATATATATATATACACACACACACACACACACACACACACACACACACACTCCCCACTTGGGATCGAGCCACAACCCGGGAATGTGCCGTTGACCTGGGACCCTTCTGTCTGAACGCTGATGTTCCATCTATTGAGCTAAACTGGCTAGGGCCTGAGGCTATATTTCCATTGATTTTTAGAGAGAGGGAAAGACAAATATTGATGTGAGAGAAGCACATCAATTGGTTGCCTCCTGCACAAGCCCTGCCCAGGTCCCAGGCTGGGGAGGAGCCTGTAAGCAATGTATGTGCCCTTGACCAGAATTGAACCCGGGACCCTTTGGTCCACAGGCTGACGCTCTATCCACTGAGCCAAACCGGCTAGGGCTAGCCAGTTTATAAAGTAAGGGAGATTAGTAGATGATGACATTGATTCACTCTGAGGTCAGTTTTTTGTTTTTTTAAAATATATATTTTATTGATTTTTTTACAGAGAGGAAGAGAGAGGGATAGAGAGTTAGAAACATTGATGAGAGAGAATCATCCATCAGCTGCCTCTTGCACACCCCTCACTGGAGATGTGCATGCCCACTGGGGCTATGCCTGCAACCAAGGTACATGCCCTTGACCGGAATCAAACTCGGGGACCTTTCAGTCCGCAGGCCGACGCTCTATCCACTGAGCCAAACCGGTTTCGGCTAAGGTCAGTTTTAATAGGAGAGTGTGTGTATTCAATAGATTTTCCAAAGATTTGGTCCCCCGAAGCTTCCAAGGCTACACCTAAAGGTTTAGAGGGTGTGATGTTCTCAGGTGTTGCTTTGGTTCGTCAGGTGGATTCCAGCCTGATGTTTTCTGCCTTTTGTGTATTTCTTTCCCCCTTGCCTTCGGCCTGGGCTACAGCAAGAGGGCCGGGAGGAAGACCAGCGCTTGATCAACCTGGTGGGGGAGAGCCTGCGGCTGCTTGGCAACACCTTTGTGGCACTGTCCGACCTGCGCTGCAATCTGGCCTGTGCACCCCCTCGGCACCTGCATGTGGTCCGGCCTATGTCTCACTACACCGCCCCCATGGTGCTCCAGCAGGCAGCCATCCCCATCCAGGTGGGTGGCCAGCTGGCCCGAGGGAGAATGGAGAGCTGTTGGTGGGATGACCCAGGAGAGCTATTGGACTTGCAGGTTAGGAGGAGAGGAGGCTTAGAAAACAGATGACGAAGGATAGGGAAATTTTAGAAATACGTCATGGGGTGGTGCTCTGAGTTAGCGTCTTGTGTTTTCCTCACTTCTGTGCCACTTGTCTGTCTGCTCCAGATCAACGTGGGGACCACTGTGACCATGACTGGGAATGGGACTCGGCCCCCCCCAACTCCTGGGGCAGAGACATCCCCCCCTGGTCCAGGGCAGACCTCGCCCCTGGCTCCCTCTTCTGCCACTGTCGAGTCAACTGAGGGGGCACCTCCCCCAGGGCCGGCTCCTCCCCCAACCACCAGCCACCCGAGGGTCATCCGGATTTCCCACCAGAGCGTGGAGCCCGTAGTCATGATGCACATGAACATTCAAGGTGAGTTAGGGTTGGTGCTTAGGTGCTCAGGTGAGGAAGGGGAGGCCAGGGCTGCTGCTGGTAGCAGAGGGGTCAGAGCAGTGTGTGTGTGTGTGTGTGTGTGTGTGTGTGCGCGCGCGCGTGTGTGTGTGCGCGCGCGCGCGCGCGCACGGGGCGGGGGAGCAAGGACTGCTTGTCTTTGGAAATTTGTTTACATGGAGAAGGGAGCACCTCCTTCCCCTCTCCATCTTGATGGTGGGAAAGGCAGGAAGGTATTCTAGGTGGGGATTGGGGGCCTGAAGGACTCCCATCTCAGGAGGATACAGTCAGGCCTTGGCCCCACTTGTCTTAGGACCACTCTCTGTCTTCCTTTTCAGATTCTGGCACACAACATGGTGGAGTTCCAAGTGCTCCCACTGGACCCTTGGGACCCTCTGGTCATGGCCAGACCCTGGGTAAGAGTGAGGGCTTCAGAGCAGGCTGAACTCTGGGTAGAGAAGGGGTAGGGCCAATTGGGTGGGTTGAAGGGGTCCAGGTTCAAGGTTACATCAGACCCGCCCCCCAGGCTCCACCCTCATCCAGCTGCCCTCCCTGCCCCCTGAGTTCATGCACGCCGTCGCCCACCAGATCACTCATCAGGCCATGGTGGCAGCTGTTGCCTCCGCGGCCACAGGTAATGACCAGGAAAGGGAGGCCTGGGAGGAGGGCCCTGGTCCATGTGGCGGGTGTTGTTGGCTGGCGAGTGTGGGCCCGGCCCTCAGCCCTGTTGGTCTCTCCCCTGTGCCATGCACAGGACAGCAGGTGCCAGGTTTCCCGGCAGCCCCGACCCGGGTGGTGATTGCTCGGCCCACACCTCCACAGGCTCGGCCTGCCCATCCTGGGGGGCCCCCAGTCTCGGGGACTCTGGTGAGTAAGGGTGGGAGAGTTTGTCAGGGGTACCTGGGGAGGGAGTCTGTGGTGGTGCATGGAAGGGGCATGGCCAAAAGCCCCTCTCTCTCAGCAGGGTGCTGGTCTGGGTACCAATGCCTCTTTGGCCCAGATGGTGAGCGGCCTTGTAGGGCAGCTTCTTATGCAGCCTGTCCTTGTGGGTGAGTCCTCGTTCTTCCCCCCCGTTTCCCTCCCTGACCTCCTCCCTGGTGGTTCCCAGTTCTTGCCGGAGTTGCCTGTCCTACCTTCCTGCTAGAGGGCGAGTGGAGGTGCCGCGGGGTCATGCTTCTTTTTCGATCTCACCTGCTGCTTTTGGTCCCTACAGCTCAGGGGACCCCAGGAATGGCTCCACCTCCAGCCCCTGCCACTGCGTCAGCCAGTGCTGGCACCACCAACACAGCCACCACAGCTGGCCCTGCCCCAGGGGGCCCCACCCAGCCTCCGCCCCCTCAGCCCTCCACCACAGATGTACAGTTCTCTCAGCTCCTGGGGAACCTGCTGGGGCCCGCAGGGCCAGGTGCTGGGGGGCCTGGCATGGCTTCTCCCACCATCACCGTGGCGATGCCTGGTGTCCCTGCCTTTCTCCAGGGCATGACTGACTTCTTGCAGGTGAGTGGCTGGCTGCTTCTTTGCTTGTCCTCTCTGCCCAGCCAGGCACTGGTGTCTTGTTGCCATTATATCGCCACTGGGAAGGAGCCCGGCGGAGCCATTGAGTCCCCCATTTTGGAGATGAGGAAGCGGGGGTTGGAGCATGCATGTCAGTGCTTCCTTTTAAATATTTTATTTTATTTTTTTAAATAAAATTTTTTTTTTCTTTTTTTTTTTATTAAATATATTTTATTTGATTTTGTACAGAGAGGAAGGGAGAGAGATAGAGAGTTAGAAACATCGATGAGAGAGAGTCATCGATCAGCTGCCTCTTGCACACCCCCTACTGGGGATATGCCCGCAACCAAGGTACATGCCCTTGACCGGAATCGAACCCGGGTCCTCCATTCCCCAAGCCGACGCTCTATCCATTGAGCCAAACCGGTTTTGGCTAAATAAAATTTTTTTAAAATATATTTTTTATTGATTTTTTACAGAGAGGGAGAGAGAGGGATAGAGAGTTAGAAACATCGATGAGAGAGAATCATCCATCAGCTGCCTCTTGCACACCCCCTACTGGCGGTTTGCCCACAACCAAGGTACATGCCCTTCACCGGAATTGAACCCTTCAGTCCGCAGGCCGACGCTCTATCCACTGAGCCACACCGGTTTCGGCCGTGTCAGTGCTTTCTGACCTAACTCATTCAGAGGGGGAGAGCGGCTGCTTGGCCTCCCTCTGCTGCTCAGTACTGCCCATGCATGTTCTGCTGTAAGGAGGCGAATAGAGTGGAGCTCCCCATTTTCCAAACCTCTCTGGTTCATACCCTCTGGATGCCATTTGATGTCCTTATGCCCATCCTCACCATATCTTCTGTTCTTTATGTCTTCTCTTTTGTCAGGCAACACAGACGGCCCCTCCGCCCCCTCCACCCCCCCCACCTCCACCTCTGGCCCCAGAGCAGCAGGCCATGCCCCCACCAGGGTCCCCTTCTGGTGGTGCCGGGAGTCCTGGAGGCCTGGGTCCTGAGAGCCTGTCCCCGGAGTTCTTCACCTCGGTGGTGCAGGGAGTGCTGAGCTCCCTGCTGGGCTCCCTCGGTGCTCGGGCCGGCAGCAGTGAAAGCATTGCCGCTTTCATACAGCGCCTCAGTGGGTCCAGCAACATCTTTGAGCCTGGGGCTGATGGGGCTCTTGGTGAGCATGGGGGCCGCCTTGGTCTTCTCCAGGAAAGGGCAGCGGGGGAAGGTAGATGACCTGTGTTTAGGGGTATTGCTAAGGTGGGATGAGGGGAAGGGGCTGGGGTGGTGGGTAGGTTAGGTGATAAAGACTTGGCTAACTTCTGCCCCTGTCCATAGGTTTCTTTGGGGCCCTGCTCTCTCTTCTGTGCCAGAATTTCTCTATGGTGGATGTGGTGATGCTTCTCCACGGGCATTTCCAGCCACTGCAGCGGCTCCAGCCCCAGTTGCGATCCTTCTTTCACCAGCACTACCTGGGTGGCCAGGAGCCCACACCTGGTAACATCCGGGTAAGTGAAGGCCTGGGTCCCAGAGCTCTCCTCCTCCTCACCTTCAGTATCTAATTCCTGACTCAGAATGTCTGTCATCTAAACGGGACTATCCCAGCCCAAGCTGTCCTGGTCTTGGGGGTGGAGGAGGAAGCCCTTTGAGAACTGAGAATTGAATCTAAACTTGTGCTGTGTGTCTCTCCCTCCCATCCCCCCAATAGATGGCCACCCACACATTGATCACGGGGCTAGAAGAATATGTTCGGGAGAGTTTTGTGAGTAACCCTTCCCTATCCCATCCTCTCTTGAGTCTGATAGGATAGATTCTATTCCTCCTGCCTCCTCCTCGACTCCCAGTGTCTTGGGATTCCTCATTTTTGGTTCTCTGTTTTGTCTCTCAGTCTTTGGTGCAAGTTCAGCCAGGTGTAGACATCATCCGGACGAATCTGGAATTTCTTCAGGAGCAGTTCAATAGCATTGCAGCTCACGTTCTGCACTGCACAGGTCAGGCCCGCTGGATCGGGGGAGCATGGTGTAGTGGGGTGCAGGGCTGCAGAGCCAGCACTCCCTCCTTGTCTTGCCCACAGACAGTGGATTTGGGGCCCGTTTGCTGGAGCTGTGTAACCAGGGCCTGTTCGAGTGCCTGGCTCTGAACCTGCACTGCTTGGGGGGACAGCAGATGGAGCTAGCTGCTGTCATCAATGGCCGAATTGTGAGCATCACCCCGTCCAGAGCCCCCAGCCTTTTGTTCCCTCAGGTTTCCATTCTCTGGGATCCTGCAGTTTTCTTTTTCTTTTCCAAACTGCCTTGCTTTACCCTTCGATACCTTTCAAAAGCTGGTTGAGGTTTTGTGTTTGAGGCTGCTTTCTGCCCCTCAGCGTCGCATGTCTCGTGGGGTGAACCCGTCCTTGGTGAGCTGGCTGACCACTATGATGGGACTGAGGCTTCAGGTGGTGCTGGAGCACATGCCTGTGGGCCCAGACGCCATTCTCAGATACGTCCGCAGGATGGGCGACCCCCCACAGGTAAAGGCCCTGGTGTTGGCTGTGGGATCGGGGACTGCAGAGAGCTGGAGAGATTTAAGAGGGCTTTCTGTGTTCTCCTCTGTCCAATTTCACAGCCACTTTCTGAGGAGCCAATGGAAGTTCAGGGATCAGAGAGAACTTCCCCTGAGCCTCAGGTACCAGAGAGAGGTTGAGGGACCAGATGACCGAGTGGAGGGACGGGGTGGAGGGTCTGGGGGTTGAGAACTCTGACTCCTCCTGCTGTCTGACCTGCAGCGGGAGAATGCTTCCCCAGCCCCGGGAACAACAGCAGAAGAGGCTATGTCCCGAGGCCCGCCTCCTGCCCCTGAAGGGGGCTCTCAAGAGGAACAGGATGGAGCTTCAGCTGAGACAGAACCTTGGGCAGCTGCAGTCCCCCCAGTGAGTGTCGGGTGATCGGGGCAGAGGCAGCTGGAAGTTGTGGCAGTGGCTTCCTAATCTTTCTCTTCCCCAGGAGTGGGTGCCTATCATCCAGCAGGACATTCAGAGCCAGCGGAAGGTGAAACCCCAGCCTCCCCTGAGTGATGCCTACCTCAGTGGTATGCCTGCCAAGAGACGCAAGGTGGGTTTGCCTCTTCCCTGAGGATCCCTCTTTATCCAAATTCCCATCATGCTTAGAATCAGACTGAGCTGGAAGGAGGGAGTTCTAGTTTAGCCCCCTCATTTAATTGACGAGGAAACCTTTGTGGGACTCAAGACTTGCTCATGGCTGCCCCACCGGTCGTTTTGCCAGCAGCCCCATCACCCGAAGCTCCCTAATCCCTGACTTACTGTGGGTTTCCTCTTCTGGACCAGAGCGCTTTGAAGGGCGAGTCCAACACATTCAAATGCTGTTTTTGGCCAGAGCCAAACAATATTACGTCAGCACTTCTGCTGTTAAAACACATGGGACTATTTCCCCTCCCTCTCCCGGCGTGGATATTGGTGGACTCAATGGAAAGGGTGAGCTGGGTGGTGGCACTGGATCTGACGTTGATCCTCTTTTCCCTCCCAACCCCGCCCCCCAGACGATGCAGGGTGAGGGCCCCCAGCTGCTTCTCTCAGAGGCCGTGAGCCGGGCAGCTAAGGCAGCCGGAGCTCGGCCCCTGACGAGCCCTGAGAGCCTGAGCCGGGACCTGGAGGCACCAGAGGTTCAGGAGAGCTACAGGCAGCAGGTGCCCCCATCTTGAAGCAGAATAGGGATGGTCTAGTGGGAGGGGTTGGGCTAGGGTCCCTCTTCCCCACATCCCTTCAGAGATGAACTGGTCAGTCTGCGGCTACCACGTGATGTTTTTAAGGTCTTTCTCCCTAGTGGCATCTGGGAAGGCTCAGTGATGCCTTACTGGGCTACTGACACTGTAGCTGGTGGGGAAGAGTTAGCTCTTGAGGGATGGCCTTGCGTGTTTGTTGGGATCCCAGGGCCTTGGCCAGTGCCTCCAACCTGCTTGTTCTCTTTCTAGCTCCGGGCTGACATACAGAAGCGACTGCAGGAAGATCCCAACTATAATCCCCAGCGCTTCCCTAGTGCCCACCGGGCCTTTGCTGAGGACCCCTAGCTCTTTGCCCCTCCCTCATCAGGGGACCATTTCCCCCCTCTTCCTTCACAGTATTTAAGAAATAAAAGTCAGATTTTCCTGGCCCTTTGTCTGTAAATTGTGTTCATTACATAGTCTGGGCCCCTTAAATCTCAAGTTGACTTTTAAAATGGAATAACCCCTAGGAACCCACTATACCAGACAGCTTTGAACATGTTGTCTGAGTAGATGTACACCACGTAAACGTACAGGCCTATTTTCAATGTTTTATGCAAAATACTTTTGTATGTAAATACCTGAGTTGAGATAGAAGAAACCTATTCCAGGTGCATGCTAGGAAAGGACCTTGAAACTGTACAGTAAAAACCCATTTCCCAAGCAGCAGGAGCCGGACGGCTCAACCAAAGACGGACCAGCGCTAGAGCTCGCCTACCCACAGCAAGGAGCCCACTGCTCTGGTGGAGCGCAGCCCACGACAGCTCCAGAGGCAGTTTGTAGATGGGGGCCAAGTGACAGACTGGCTGCAAATCCTGTTTCTGCCTTTGAGATGCACCTGCTGTCCTACCCCCGCTTCAGCCTGGTGCTGGGCCAAGAGGAAATGGCAGGCAGCTTTGCATAGGCCACTGGGGTCTGGGACACTGGCTCATGGGCCTCAGAGATCGGAGGACTCCTAGAACGTCTGGCTGGAGGAGTCACAAGTCCAAATGCCCCACCAAGGCCCCAGATACTCGAGGGAAGCACTATGGGACCAGCCCAGCTGGCACAAAAAGGTTTGCCGGGCAGAGCCCGGCTCTGAAACTTGAAGATAACCCTGAAAGGCTGAAGTTGGGAGCCTGTTAGGAAAGTCACTGAAGTGAAGTGACAAGTAGTGCCCTGGCTGAAATTGCTTGGCAGGCACTGCTGTGTAGGACACGTGAGATCACAAGCAACGAACCTGCCCCAAGTCATTTTGGAAATATTTTTTAAATTCTTTTATTATTATTCTTTTTTTAACAAATGGCCCCAGGGATAGGGGACCAGGTGAGCAGGGAGGAGGGGAAGCGAGGCCCCAGCCCCACAACCCCTCCCACCCACCCCTTTCCCCTTATATATTTATAATCTATATACAAGGCCTGGGGGGGGGGGTAGGGGCAAGAGGAACTCCCTCAGCGGGGTGGAGGCAACCTAGGCTCCTTGTCTCCTCGGGACCCAGGCTCTTCTGCCCGTCGGGAAGACCCTTCTCGGGAAGGTGGCCCTGGCCGCTCCCAAGGCTTCGGCATCCAGCGTAGGGCGTCAGGCGGGGAGGCCTGGGGGGAAGGCACGTGTGAAAGAGGAAGTAGGGCTCCATTCATGCTGGGAGGTCAGGAACAGAAGGGCAGCTTCGTGTGGTTCCACGAGAATTCAGACTTGGGGATGTGGGGGCTGGGGCTTCTCCCTCACCTGCTGGTGAAGGTCAATGTGCTGGGTGCGGAAGACACCGCTATAGGTGGAGGGTGTGGCTTTAAGACGGGAACTGAGGCCAGAGAAAGACCTAGAGGAGGAACAGTGTTTAGGAGAGCTGAAGGCCTTGAGGCTGGGCAGTCTGTATTCCCAGTCGCTTTGCTTGCCTTCCAGCTGGAAGAGTACATGATGATCCGGGTCCCCCAAGGTTGCTGCTCAGTTTCCGATAATCCTGGAACGGCTTTAGTTCTACTGGGTGAAGCTGAAGGAAAAAAAAACAACAAAAACACCTCTTAAGCCTCCTGTCTCAACCCATTCATCTTCAGATCACGAACCCTACCCCTAGCACTACAGTTGCTGTACCTTACCTCTGCTCGCCCCAAGCTAGGGGGGAAGGGCCTGGCAGGTGAAGGCAGCACCCGAGGAGCAGGTGGAGGCCGCACAGCCAAACTGGGGGGCTGCAGAGCAGGGCCCACAGGTAACAGAGAAAGGGGGGGTGGGGCAGGAGGCGGCACTGGTGGCAGGGAGCCAAAGTTCACCACAGGCAGCTGGGAGTCCATCATGGGTAGAAGCATCTGTAACAAGAAATATGGGTCTGTGTTGGGGGCAGAAAAAAATGTCAGAAAACCTGAGCTAGAGTCAAAACCATTTTAAAAAGCCAGAGGCTGGACAGAGAGACTGAAGGGGAAGTAGACAGATAAAAAGTACCTGCTGGGCAGCCCCCGAGGGGAGGAAGCCACTCTGGCCACCAGGCTGCAGAGGAGTAGAGTAAAAATCTGAGGGGGATGGCAGATCCTGGCGCACCTGTTGGGCAATGGAAAGAAGTATGTCAACTCCCCAAAGCACTCTCCGCACCCCAGCTCCCTAGGCCCGCCCCGCCCCGCCGCCCTCTCACCTGAAGCAGGGGCGGGTCAGGCAGAGGGCTGGGGCAGAAGGCCGGAGAGTAGAGGAAGGAAGGTGGCGGGTAGAGGACTCCAGCCGGCAACTTCCCCAGCTCCGCTGCTTGCAGTGCTGAGAAATCCAGAAACTGGCCCTTGACAGCCACCCCTGAGAGCAGTGCTGACGGGGGTGCCGGGCCCGGGGGCAGGTACAGGGGCTGTGACCTGCAAAGACATCGGGGCAACAGGGAAGAAAGGGGTCAGGGAGCCAGAATCATTTACTCCTTTAGGCCGAGCACCTCCTCAAGCCCCTCAGCCTTCAGTACTGAAATGTCCCGCCTCCCTCTCCCGGAAACACGGCTCCATTTTCTTCTGACACCACAGGCGCCTAGTCTTACCGGTAAGGGTGCACTGGCGTCCCAGAGCGGAAGCCTCCATTGCTGGGATGTAACTGAGAGTCTATGGCTCCCCCTGAAACCTACAGAAAAGCAAAAGCTGGACTAACTCCATTTTCTCTGGTCAAGAAAAGCTCACCTACCCCACCACCTAAGTAAAAGGAGAGAAATGAACAAAAAAAGTTTACGACTGTGCAGTCTGGGCAGGCTTTACTGTAAGAGACGGCAGGCGGATCGGGGCTGCGGGACAGGAAGGCGGGCCTACCTGCGAGCCGGGAGGCCCGGGGCTGCCGTAGAAGATCTCAGGGTACAAGCGCTGGCCGGCGGGGCTGGGCTCTGGGCCACAGTGCCCGGGCGCCAGGCTCCTGGGTTGTGGAGGTGGCTCAGCGGAGGCAGAAGCACTAGGGAGCAGCTCCCAGTCTTGGGATATGGGAATGGCCTGGGGAGGAGCAGACGAGTCAAGAGGGCTCTCTGGGTCATCTTCTCCGGAAACGGACCTTGCCACCCAACTTTTCCCCACGCACCTCAGTGACGGATGCCGTGAGCTCCTTCTCTGCTTTTAAACTGTCTCCCACCACTAGGCGCAGGTCTGAGTCCTGTGACCATGAGGCAGGGAAGGTTGTCCCATGATTGATTCAGGTGTCCCTCCATGTCCCACCACCAGTCCTTCCCTTCTCTCCACTCAGCCCCAGGTCCCCAGGTCTGGCCCATGCAGACCTTGTCACTGGTGCCAAACTGGCCCGGGGGACCGGGCCGGCGGGATGGCCGCAGGGAGCCAGGCTCCGGGCCGCGGTCCGCGCGCTGCAGTCGTTCTGTGCCGATGGGACCAGGGGGCAGAGGCTGCTCCCGGGGCAGCTCCTGGTTGGGAAGCACAGTCGTATGGGGTTGGGGGAAGGAAACTGAAGCCCGAATAAGGGAATCCCCAGAACACACAGAAGGGGAGACAGAGCCGCAGCTGGAGTCCCAGAAACATTCCTTGTAGCCATTTTTGACCTTTTACCTTTCTGTCCCCATCAGGGGGGGCATGTGGCCGTCTCCTAGGAGGTTCAGAGGGTTCAGAGCCAGGTGGACCCTCACCAGGAACAGCATTCAGGGGTGAGGGGCCTCCAGGTCGCTTGGGGGGCCCCTCTGCTGCCCCCTTGAGTCCTCCATCAGGGGAACTTCGCTGGCTGCAGGGACCTGACGATACCTGAGAATCCCCACTCAGGTCCACCCCACTGTCAGACTGACTCATCTGAGAGGAGTGGAGAAGGGTTAGTTAGGAAGGGCAGGAAGCACCCCAATCCCTGACTGGTGTACACACACACACACCCATACTGCACACACTGGTGTGTATACACACACACACACACACTCTCTCTCTCTCTCTCTCTCTCTCTCTCTCACTCTCTCTCTCTGAAGAAAGGAGAAATGATGTGAGGGAACAACCCAGACCCGACCCGGAGCAGCGGGGACGATGGCCAGCGCTGGAGAAAACCCACCTCGGACACTCCCCTCCCGGCCCCACTCACCTCCGTGGCAGCCACGTCCTCAAAAGGCCTCAGGGGCTCCATCCAGGGCTCCACGGGGCCAGGCCGGTAACTCTTCCGACTAGTGGCTGGAGAGGGCACCGAGACGAGGCTGTCAACTGCCGCGGCCCGCCTGGCTCTCACGGCCCTTCCTGCCGCTCAGTTGTTTTACTCACCAGAATGTAAACGATTCCAGATGTGAGGGGTCAGAGCCTCTGTCCCTGCATCTCTAGGCTCTGCGTGAGGGCCTGGGCCCTCGGGCTTGGGGCCCAAGAATCCAGAGCCACGAGAAGGCGGCAAAGATTCCTAAGGGCGAGAAAGGCCAGAGGCAAAACATGAATGAGCCGGGAACTGCGGAATGCAAAGCCTGGGACGGTGAGGTGTGGGTGAGGAGGGACAGGGACACGGAGGAGGCATGCAGTGACCGAAGCTGGCGACTCGGGGCGAGGACAGGGAAGGATGAAGGAAATGTAAGAGCCTGGGAGCGGGCAGTGACGCACAATCTCAATCCCCATCCCTCACCTCCTGCAGCAGCTCCGGTTTTCTGGGAGGCCGCTCCCGCCGTTTGGGGGAGAAAGCATTAACCCCGGCAGCTTCCTGGGGAGTCCCGCCCACCCCCCTCACCATCGGCCCTGGCTCCTCGAAGTGGAGGTCTGGGGAGAAGGGGAAATTGTCAGCACCAGCCTCCCTGTCACTGACCCTCCTTCCTCCTCACCCCACATCCCAGCCTCCCAGCGCCTCAGTGCACACACCAGCGCCAGGGACCCCAAGCCAGACCCTTCCCCCTTCAACGCCTGCCTCTGGGGATGTACAGCGCCACCCGTGGCACCTCCAGCTTACCCGAACCGATGCCAATGCTGCTGTTGCTGGCCCTCTGAGGGTCATAGAGGGTGGGGGGCCGAGGGGAGGGGCCTTGAGGGGTGAGGGGAGGCCCAGGCTTGGGCCTTGGGTGCCCCCCTGGTGCAGCTGCACTCCCCTGGCGGCTGCTGAGCTGAGCCAGGGCCTGTTGGATGCCAGCAGGGTTGCTGTGGATCACCTGGTCCAGGCGGAAGACAGCAGAACTGCTCGGGGGTGGGGGAGGCAGAGGGAGGCCTGCGGGGCGCTCCTCTGGGGGGCGGCTGAAAAAAAACAGACCAGATCCAGTATTCCCCAAACTGTGACCCTTCCGCTCCAGTACGGTCAGCCTCCCTCTCCCCTGTGCAATGCAGTGTTCCCGGCACTTCTGAGGCCTTCTGGGCACCACAGCGTGGACAATGGACTGGGTGGTGGTCCTGACTTCCCACTGCAGCCTCGCGCCCTCAGGCAGAGGACCTGGTGCCCCTCTCACTGTCCCGGTCTCCGAGCTCTGCCGCAGCCCCTCACTGCCCTCAGGCCTCCCCGCTCCCGCCTTCAGCCTAAAACAGCTGAGCCTGTGACCCACCTCCGGTTCTTGGGAGAGGGCCAGCTCCTCTTGTCCCCTCGCCCTGGGCCGGCCCTGCCTCCGGGCCCTCCCCCGGCGCCTCCCCCGCCGCCGGCCTTGCTGCTGGGGCCGGGGCGCCGGTTCTGCCTCTCCATGCCTGGCCGCTGACTCGAGAAGCTCCGCTTGCTCAGGTCCTTGGCTCTCTGGCTCAGGTCTCCCCGCGACATGGCGGTAATGCCTGGCCCGGCTCCGCCGGCCCCGCTCCCAGGAGTCCCCGCAATCTTGGGGGTCAGCAGTGCCGATGGAGGAGCCTCCTTGTCCCCCCGGCGCTCACTGGCAAAGTCGCTGCTCTCGGAGGCAGTCTCCCACTCCTCATTGGCCTGGTCCGAGTTCTGGTTCGACAGGTCAGGAGACTTGGCAGCTGCCCGGCGCGGCGGCGGGGGAGCGGGCGCGGCGGCAGGGGCCTCCTCGGGCCCCGGCGTGGCGGGCGGGAGGGCGGGGGACGCGCGCCGGCCCTCGGCGCCCCGGGCGGCGCTCTCCCGCTCCTGCTTCAGCCTGCGGAAGCGGGGCGGCTTGTCCTGCTGCTGAGCCCGCCCGTGCCGCCGCCTCCGGGGCCGCTCCCCGTCCTCCACGGCCATGGCCAGGCTGGGGCCGGCGCCGCCGCGGGCCAGGGGCGACAGGGGCCCCGCCATCAGCTGCTCTTTCAGCGGCTCCTTACTCGGCAGGGGACCAGCTGGCGGCTTCTTGGGGGCCAGAGACTTGGCCGGAGGGGCCCAGCTCGGGCAAATGGGCGGAGGGGGCCGGCCCCCGCCCCGGCCGCGGCGGGAGGGCACCCCTCTGGGGGTGAAGACGCGCCCCCCGCGGGCAGTAGGGAAGCGGGCTGGGGCCGGTGAAGGAGGCGCTCCTGCGGGCGGGGGCGCCAGAGGAGCCTGGGCGAGGACACCTTCCTTGGGCGGGGGGGCCTCCTTGTCCGAAGGGGCCAGGTCACTCTCGTGGGTCTCGCTGCCCGTCTCGGAGCCCCGCTGCCGGCGCCGCTTGGGGATTTCTTCGTACTCCGACCCCTCACTTCGCGTCTCGCTGGCGGTGCGGCCCCGGGGCGCAGGGGGGTGGCTGGGTGCCCCTGCCCCCCCTGCACGCCCATCATCGCCGCGGAACTCGCGGTAACTGCGGAACTCCCGGCTTCGGCCTCCGCGCCCTCGACCCCCGTATGTCCCCCGGAAACCTCTCCCTCTGGCAAAATACTCGCCTCGTCCGCGGCCACGGCAGGAGGCAGGCCCCACCCTCTCGTAGGAGTAGTCCCTCCGAAGCCTCGGGGCCGGGGAAAGGTGCCCGCCAGGTGGAGTCTCCTTGGGGCCCCCCACCTTCCCCTTTGCTGTCTTGAGTGGGTCTGGCTTTGGGGCCTTGAGGGCTTCATCCCCCTGTTCGGGGGGCTTGGGAGGCAGCTCCTGGGCTTTTGCAGGAGGCGGGGGTTTCTTGATGGGCCCGGCGCGGCGGGGCAGGGCCCCGGGCTCCTCTGGAGGGCCCCCGCGCCTGCTGCTGCCGGGGCGCGGGCCCCAGCGCGTCTCCGTGCGGCTCTCTCTGCGGGCTGGCGGGGGGCCCTGGCCTCCCACTCCTCGGGGTGGCTTCCGGCTGGCTTCTGGCCCTGTGGGCTGTGGCGGCTCCTCCTTGGGGGCCTCCTTCTTGGGTGGGGAAGCCTGTGTCTTGGCTGCCTCCTCACTGCCTGGGGGCCAGGGCAGCGGGCGGGGCCCCGGGGCCGGTGGCTCCTCGGGAGGGAAGCGAGGGAGGGCGGGCCCCGGGGCGCCGTTCTCGGGAAAGCCGGGGTAACTGGCCAGATAGGGTGGGGGGGGAGGCACGGGAGGGGTTTCACTCCTGAAGAGAGAGGGAGAAAAGAACACCTCAGGATGCGGACAACCGGAACGGGGTGAGGAAGCACAACTCAGACACCTCACCAGTTAACCAGCACCTTTCCTCCCGCCAGGAACGCCCCGGACCCTCACTGCTCGCTCACCTCATCCCCTTGTCGTCCTCCTCGGCAGCCTGTCGCAGCGGTGAGGTGAGCGGGCGAGGGTCAGTGGGTGTGGTAGTGAAGACATCTCCTACCCAGGCCAACTTTGCGTCCACTGGTGGGGTGCCCCGATCCCGTAAGAGGGGGCCCGCGTGGCGCTCGAACGGCTCGGAGCTTGAGCCTCCGCTGTCTGAGCGCTCCCGGGGAACGAGGCCTGAGGCAACGACCACCTTTCTCAGGTGACAGGCTCTCCAGCCCAATGGTACCGCCCCGCCAACACCAGCCACTCGACTGCCCGCTCCCAGGAAGCCGGGCCTGGCCTGCTCTCCTGAAGCGGCACCCATTCCGCTTCCCAGGGAATCCTGGCCAAGGCAAGACCACTGTTTCCACCTCCCAAGCCCGTCCCTGTCCCAGAGCTCCCTCAGCCTGCGAAGACCACGCCCGCCCTCTTCATTGGGGGCTTTAGCCCCGGCAAGGTGCGGCCCGCATCCCGGGACCGAAGGCCTTACCGGAGGGGTGCACGCCGGGCGGGTAGAAGTCCAGAGGGGGCCGGCCTTGGAGGAGCCGGGGGTCCACGTAAGGAGGAATCATCATCCAGCGGGGGTCAAAGTTCATCGGAGGCATGGGTGGGGGGCGACCCAGAGCTCCTGGGTACAGGGCCTTGGGAGGGGGAGCCTGTGGAGCTGGCACAGCCCCTACGGTCACAGGCTGTGGTGGTGAGGGGGGCACCGGGGCAGGGGGCGCGGAGCCCTGCTGGTGCTGCTGCCACTGCTGCTGTTGCTGCTTCAGGAGCTGCTCCTGCAAAGGACACAGGCATCAGGCTCCCGCCAGATGGAAAGGAGCTGGCACAAAACACGGCCACAAGCCTGGGCCAGAACTGCAGAGGGGCCCAGAGGGAACTAAACGGTGTAGACGTTGGAGCCATACAAAAAGGCAGCCCTTAAGAGAGGGAGTAACTTGATCTTACCTGCTGTTGCCGCTGGAAACGAGGAGGTAACGACTTCTGATATTTGGGGTAGCCCAAGCCCTGACTAGGGGGCTGCCGGGTAGGCCCAGCCCCATCACCCTTGGGTTCCACCTTCGGGGCTGGAGGTGTGGCAGAAGGAACCTCTTCTGGTGGTTCAGGACCCTCTTTGGAGGGCAGTTGGGGTTCCACTGCATTGATGAGAGACACTTATCAGAGTGGTCTAGCCCATCACAGCCATTCCACGAACACCCCACCACTGCAGCTCTCCCCTCTGGTCCTCCCCTCTCTAAAGGCCAGTCCTTCTCGTGTACATGACCTCCCCTGAGCCAACGGTCTGGTGGGGTTCCTGTCCCGTGAAACCAACACACTACTGCGGAGGAGTCCTGCTCACATGAGGCTACGAAGAGTGGTTTTAGGTTTCCTGTTAAGGACTTCAGGTAGCAAAACCTCCCCCTCACTCAGACCGTCCAATAAGCCCACACAACTGCCTCTATTCCACTTCCTCCCCGCGCGGCTTGGCCCCAAGCAGAGGAGAGACCTGCCACCTGGTAGCACCTGGCCCCATCTCCATACCTGGGCTGGCTTCGAAGCTGCCACTGCTGGTGCTACTGGTACTGCCACCACCACTCACCAGGACAGGAGCTGGAGCCACACCTGGAGTGGGGGTGGCCTGGGCAGGAGGAGCCGGTGCCGGCTCTTCCAGCTCTTTTTCTGGTGGCGGGGCTGGTGCTGGTGAAGGAGCAGGTGTGGGGAGCTCTTTGGGGACAGCAGGCGGTGGCGCCGGGGCAGGCGGGGCGGCAGGCGGGGCGGCAGGCTCTGCTCTGAGCCGCTTGTCAGGTGCCCCGAACTTCTCGTCCAGCCGCTTGAGCTTCTCCGCACAGGCCGCCCGGCGCTCCTCCTGCATGCGGCGCTCCTCCTCCTCCCGCCGCCGCCGGGCGCGCTCCACGGCCAGGGAGATCTCGGACGAGGACTGCTTCCGCCGCTGCCGCCACGCCTCGTCCTCATCCTCAGGCGCTGGGGGCTTGCAGGGCGGGCCCCCACGGTCCTGTCAACGGGCAGAGCCCCCGCGGGCCAGCGGTGTCACTCGCTGTTTGACCTCTTCTGCACACTGACTACTGTCTAGAGCTGCAGGTGCAGGACCAGGCCTTGGGGTGCTGTCCTCTGAGAAGGGACAAACTCACCATCCTAATCTTGTTTCTTTTCTCCTTTCAGAGGCCCACACACACCCAGGCCTCCTGATTCTTGCTCTCTAGCCCCCAGACTCCCTTAACACAGGGACGCTCCAAATCTTGCCAGAGATTCTCCCAAACTCTCCACCTCCTGCAGCCCGTTGTGACCCGCCCTCCAGCTTCCTCAGTTGCTGCTCCTCAGTCACGCAGCTGACACCATCAGCCACAACTGACCCTCTCAAACGCTCATGTAGACACTCACTGGGTAATCGCCAGGAGGGCCCCAGTTCCCCGTGGGGCCCCGGTGTGGTGGGGGTGGGGGAGGCTTCGGGGCAGGAGGCCCCGCCTCTGTCTCTGGAGGCCGAGAGGTCTCTGCCCAGGCCGTCTTGGGTGGAGGCGGCTCACTGCCAGCGGAGTTGCCCTTTCTGCCATTTGCTTCTGGGGGCCGTTCCTCCCCAGCGGCTTCCTGGGACTCCTTGCTGTGAACGGAACAGCGTTTGATTTAAAATCAGCTGCAACCCAGCTCCTTTATGGGTGTCCTAGCATGAGAGAAACCGAGCCCAGCCCCGCTCCTCCCCTCCACTCCCCTCCCCTCCCCAGAGGGCCTTAACTCACTGGCCCTCAGCTCCCTCCTCATCTGAGTCTCGTCCATCCTCCTCATCACTGAACTTGAGCTTTTCAGTGTAGTCAACCTCCTCGTGAGCCCCTGGGGGAATGGGAAGAGCGTTAACCCCCACCACTCTGCTTTCAAACCTCAGGGAGCTTCTGGGACAGAGCAGTGGTCTGGAGCTACGCGAAGGAAGACTTGCACCGCCAATGCCACCTTCCCTCTGAAGCCTGGGCCCACCGAAGTCATCATTCTCAGTCCTTGCTTTCCTGCAGGTAGCTCATCTACCCATCAGTGCACTTTTTCCTTATCAGATCTTGCTTTTTAAGACTAAATCTTTTAAGACTTGATCCATAATATTCATTTACCTAGCTCTGGCCAGTGTGATAATGGTCAGTGTGTTGGCCTGCACACTGAAGGGTTCGGGGTTCGATTCCCAAAGGCACATACCCCAGGTGCAGGTTTACTCCCCATCCCCAGTTGGGTGAGTGGGGGAGGCAACCAGTCAGTGTCTCTCCTTTCCACCCCTCCTTCCCTCTCTCCCTTCCCCTCTCTGAAAAACAATGGGAAGAAAATATCCTTGGGTGAGGATTAACACACACACAACATTAACTTGCCTGCCCAACCATCATCGTTCTCCTGGTCCAGCTGGTCGAACTCTTTGAGGTTATCCTCTTTAAGAATGGAGGGCCGACCCATAGGCTCCATGAGGCGCATTGGTGGCCCTGAGCCCCGGGGGCCTACCACTCGGGGAAAACGGCTGTGTGAAAGGGCACATGGAAGAGAAGGTGAAAGACAGCCTCCTGGCTAGAAAATCATCCCTCCACCGATAGGCTCCCCATCCCCAATCGCAAACCCAGCCTGCCCTGCATTACTCACCCGGGCCCATCAGGGGTGGGGTGTCGGTAAGGCCCCTGGGGTCCATAGGGTGGAGGGAATGGGAGATACGGGGGGTACATCTGCAAAAGGGCCCAAAAGCAGATGTTCAGTGGGATGGTCAAAGAGCTGCCAGCTCCCTAAACCTACCGTTCCTCTCCCCATTCCCACTCCATGCCACACCCCCTACATTCCAGCGGCCCTCCACGGTAAGTCCTAACTCCTATCTTCCAGAGCAACCCCTCCAAAGAGAGGACTCACGAAGGGCGGCATCATTCCTCGGTAGGGAGGGAACTGGGGTGGGCCGGAAGGTTGCAGTGCCCCCCGGGGATCATGGCCGTGATGAAGTTTGGAGTCCAGGCCCTCCAGCTCATCAGGGCCACGCCCACCGCCGTCCCTCCAGGTTGTGGAATCTGTTTTGGAAAAGGCAGAGCGAAAAGGGCTGAAAATGACGGGACACACAGCTCCGAGATAGACTAAGGTAACACCCTAGCTCAAAGGTAAGCCCCCGCGTCCCCGTCCCCCCCCCCAATGGCAGCCACGCACTCTGGGGGCGGAGGCTTGGTCCGGGCCCAGACGACTGTTCGGCAGACTCCCTTTCCTTGGCAGCCTTGTCCTGGTCGCCAGCCGCCTGCAGGGTCGGAAATTCCTCTCGAGAGAATCGTGACAGTAGGCTTGATGCCCTTCCACCTGTGGAGGTGGGAAGCAGAACAGGTGCATTTACCGGAGATACGCCGCAGAGGGGAAGTTCTGATAGCTCCCAGATCCCCGGGTTCCCGCCTTCCAGCCCTGCCCCATGCATTAGGTGCCTGCTCCCTAAGAAACATGGCCAGTTCTTGGACGCCCGCCTCATCCTCACACAAGACGGACACAACTGCTGCCAGAGGGCCCCAAATGGAGCCAAACAGGAGTGAGGACACTGCTCGGGAGGTGCAGTCCAGGCTCCTGCTTACCCATGCCGAGCCAGCTCCCCGCCAGCCCGCACTCACCATCTCCGTGTGCTCCATGGGTGACGCTGGTTTGGGCCCAGGACTTTACCCCGCTTGGAACCGAAGGAGCGTTCTGGGAAGCAGAGAAAACAAACGGTGACGTAGGTGGGGAGCTACAAGCCATTCTCGCTGCTCCTCCTTCAGGGACCCCAGTTCTTCCGGTACCTCGGGGGCTGCTGGGGGTCGTTTCGGCTGGTTCGAGGCAGGCGTCTGCGAAGCCGGCAGTGGCTGCGATTCCGGCGGCTGAGCGGTTGACGCATCGGAACTGGGGAGGGAAGGAGGGAAGGTTACCCAGAGCCTGAAGCACCTTCCTTACTGCCAACTGGAGGACAGGACGGAATGCAAGCCCGCCTGCTGTTACACATGAGCACAAAACACTGGAACATGTCACCCTGCCTTCACGCTGCTTCCCTCCGACAGAATGCTAACGGTCCCGTTCCTCAGGCATCGGACAGGAGTCCTGGGGACAGGCAGGAGGGCTTCCCTCTGACTCTGGCCATCCCACAGTTCAACGTAAAATACTTATCACTCTGGTCTCCCAAGCCTCTCTCTACCTCTTGGGGTCGGACTGCTCCTGTTTGCTTGCCCATCCTGTTCCGTCTTTCGGCACTAGTGAGACATTGGGGTCATTGCCTTTATTCTCGGCTTTCAGGCTCGGTAGATTGGCTGGGGGTGGCATACGCCGGGCAATGGCAACTTTCCCAAGACTCTGCAGGCCATGGCGAGGGGCAACTGGAAAAAAGGAGAGAGGGTGAAGAATGCTGCACGTAGGAAATCTGATGGTGTCCTACTCTATGTAGCACTTCATGCCTCACCCCCAAACTCCCTTAGAAACCACCCCTTCCTTTGCCCTCAGCCATCTCCGAAATCCTATGGGAAGGCCAGAGGCATTACAGCAAGGCTTCTGTGTGGGATGGTTGATCTTGAGCCTGCAGGGAGCAAGCTGGCTCCAGACTTCTCCAAGTCCACATTTCTTTGCCTCCAATTCTTACGTGTCCAAAGACAGGGAACCACAGACACGCCTTTGTAGGAGGGTAACTGGTGTTTACTCAAAGCCCAATGTCCTCTATGGACTCCAAGATGAAGAGGGGAGTATCTAGCGCTCTCTAGTTTTCTGGCAAATGGTACTGTAGCTACTTCCCTTCGAAGTGCTCTAAATGCATGCCCCATTCATACCCAGCCTCCAATAATGAGAATTTTTGCAGGACCCTCACCAGCGGGTTTCTGGATCTCTAAGGACTTGCCCTTATACGTATCAAACAGGTTGAGCGAGGAATACTTCTTTCCATCCTTCCCCTTGGCAGTCGGCCCCGAGCGATCGGACATTGCGCTGGAAGCTCATTGAGTACGATGGGTCCTACAGGCACCTCCCCCAAAACGTGCCGGAGCCTGTGGGCCAAACATCAAGTGTTTCATTTTCTGCTCCCTTTAGACTTCAATAGAAGGCAGACGATCCCTTCCCTTTCCTTCTCGCTCGGAGCCCAGGTATATGGCCTCTGGTGCCTTTTCCTTCAGCCTATTCAAACTCCCCAGGCCCTTTAAGGCAACCATAGAGCCCAACTAGCATGTTCCTCTCACCTCCTACCAAGAAAATCCAAGTAAAAACCTAGTAGCCTCCTAGTATAACTCCTCTCCCTTCTGTGCCAGTCTATAAAGGGTACAAACTTCTTCATTATCCCCACAGCAATGTCTTCACCAAAATAATACTAAGACCTGAAATAAAACAGGGCAAGTCCAAGCCCAGAGAAAACCAGAGGCGTACAGCTCCATTATGCAAGGAACAGAGCTTTTAGATCCCCGACTTACTAAGACCCCAAAGGTGCCCAGGTTCATCCCCAGCACCTCACCCCCACCTGGGGGAGGCTTGCAGGAAGAGATGCGGGAGTCTAAGGTCTTTATGAGCTTGCTCTGCCAGACTGAGGGCTGGTGCCAGAGAATTCCTCAAGGAATTGGGGTTCCACACACTACAAAGGTGCAGAACCCCAAGCAGTTAGGAGACCCCATCATTTTCTGCCCTAGCCCCCCTCCCAGTCTGCAGGGGCCCTGCTGGCCGTCCTGGCTTACCCATGAGGACGTGAGAAAACAAAGCCTTAGGGAGCCACTTCCAGAACACCCTGTGACCACGAGGCCGAGGCCAGAGCTCACTTCACCCTCCTCCCTCAGCGAGACAGCCCAACAGCAGCCATTTCTCTCTAGCAGCCTGCTCCCCAAGCAGCCGGTCGCTGCGGGGCGAGCAGGCCTTCATTTCCACGGGGTGGCGGAAGGGGAAGCGATGGAGGTGGGACATCCAGGGGGGTCGGGAGGGAAGCTGGATGGGGAGAACTTCAGGACCGCTTAGAAGGGAGGATGGAGCCTGCTCTGCAGGTGTTAAGGAAGCCACTTTTGAAATAAATATATGGAGGAAAGGGGGACATAGAATCGTGAAGAGACCAAGGCTAGAATAAAAGAACGAAGTGAAAGCAGGTGGGAAACAATACACGTAAGCAGAATGGCAGGGAAGGATGCAGGCCAAGTGAAGGGGACAATGTGGAGACCAGGGCGAAAGGGGTGCAGGGGGCGAAGACAGGTCGGGCAGCGAGGAGCACAGACCGCGGAGCGAGCGGAGCGGCTGGGGGAGTGACGGCGCGGAGAGGGCGTCGCGAAGGGGCCCGGCGCCGGCGGCGGCGCTCCCAGAGGACGGCCGGGCGTGGCCCACCGGAGCGGCCGGGGGACCAGGCGGGGCAGCCGCGGCGGAGGGTGGGAGCTACCGGTCCGGGAGAGGGGGTCGCCGCACTAAGTCAGGAAGCGGGGTGCAGGGGCCGGCTACAGCCCCGAGCGAGGGGCCCAGTGCTGGCCCCACGGAGGTGGTATCGGAGGGGGAGGGGCAAGGCAGGTCCCGGCTGCAGGAGGACAAAATGGCGGCGGCTAATGGCAGCCTGTCCTCCCCCTCCCCCGCTCAGGGCCCGCCGCCGCCGCCGCGGCCGCCCCCGCCGCTCCCGCGCTGGAAAAAGGCGTAAGCACTCCGCTCGCCCAGACTCACCTGGCCGGGTGCGCGGGGATCCGGGACCGGAGCCCAGGGGCTCCCCGGGGTGGGATGGCGGTGGGGCGGGGGCGGATGGCGGCGGATGGCGCCGGGTACGGCTCCTCCCGTCTCCCTCGCTCCCTCCGCGGCAGGGCTCCGACTAACGGCCCATCCGGGCAACCGCCGCCCCCGGGAGCGCCCCCCCTCGCCCGCCTCCTTCCGCGCTAGGCACGCCTCTTGATTTGCATAAAGGGCGGAGCGCGTTCTACTCTAGCCCTCATTACTTCAGGGCTGCGATTAAAAAAAGGAAAAAGGCGGGGCGAGAGGCAGGAGTAACTTGTTTGCATAAAAGGAGGGACTTGTGGGCGCTTGGGCACCGATTGGCTGAAGAGGGCTGCGTCGGCCGTTGGACGTGGGGCGGGACGTGGCCTGGCGGTTGGGCTCAGCGTTTGCGCGGGGGAGGAAGGGGCGGGGCGTGCGTCGTGTGTTCGTGGAAAGAGGGGAGCGGGGAGACGTAGGAACGCCGACGGTGGAAGGAAAAGATGCAGGGCCCCTCCGCTTTCAGCGGAGGTGAGGAGCGGGAGGACGGGCGGAAGGATCAGCTGCTGAGGGCGGAGCATGCGTAACTCAGGGAAGAGTTTCAACTCCCGCATCCTTTTGCGAGACGTGAAGAATCAGAGGGGCGGGGCCTTCATTTATTAAATAAAGTAATGCAAATGAGATGGGTAGACAGGCCAATCGAAGGGTCCTGGGAAGTGTATCAGCTGCCAGGCGCCTCACGGGCAATCTTTAGGTAGTTCTACTTATTTGCATAAATATGCAAGTCGTTTGAACAAAGATAGGCTAGGAATGACCTATTCATCAAAATATTGGCAACCAGTGACAAGACGGACATTTAGTTTTATAACCTGTAATTTTCAAGATGTTTGTATATCTGGCCGGCACCGGTTTGGCTCAGTGGATAGAGCGTCGGCCTGCGGACTGGAAGGTCCCTGGTTCGATACCGGTCAAGGGCATGTACCTTGGTTGCGGGCACATCCCCACTAGGGGGTGTGCAAGAGGCAGCTGGTCGATGATTCTCTTTCATCGACATTTCTAACTCTATCCTTCTCTCTTCCTCTCTCTGAAAAGTCAATAAAATATATTTTTTTAAAAAGATGTTTGTATATCTGATGATGTAGGTAATTTGCTTTCTTTTCACAGTGGGTTTCATTCTACAAAAAGCAAGGCTTTTCCCTCTGTATCCTTTTACTGTCCTATTTATTACTGTGCACCAATCAGACCTACTGCCCCTTTACCAAATCATTCTACAACTATGTGTTGAAGGCGCCAGAGTTATGCACAGAATATTATAGAAGCAGGGGAACAAAATCAGACCTTGCCTGGGAAATGCTTCTAGGAAAACGTGATGTGAAGAAATAGGATTTAACCAGGTTTGAGAAACAGAATTGGCCAGGGTGCACATCTCAGGCCCAGTGAGCAGATGAGTGGAGCCATGGTTTGGGGACCTGTGCCTAAGTTGGTGTGGCTAAGTTAAGGGACTACCATTATGGAAAATGAGAGCAGAAAAATTAGCAAGAATCAGATCAGAATACTATCTTGAGGCTCATTAAGGTACCTGAGATGGCTTTAGTTCTCAAACTTTCTTAGTGATTCTCCTCTCCCTCATCAGCTACAACAATAAAATTTCTTGGAAAAGCTATTCACACTCACTCTCCCAATTTCTCTCCTCTCATTTTTTTTTTTTCCAAGAGAGAAAGACCAGAGAGACATAGAAACATCAATGATCGGCTGCTTCCTGCACAGCCATACAGTGGGGTCAAGACTGCCAGTGGGGCACATGCCCTGACCTGGCCCGAGCCACGCCAGCCGGCTCCTTTCATCCTTTCTTAAACCCACCCTTACGCTTTACCCAAACTGCTTGTCAAAGACAGTCTCAGGGTTGGAAATAGCGTTTATGTGCTGATGACTCCCAAACGTATATCTTCATCAAAGATCTGGCTTCAAACTCCAGACTTGTATATACAATTATGTACTTGACATCTCCTGTCATGGGTATCTGATAGATCATTTCAAATTCAGTATGTTCAGAACTGAACATTTGATCTTTAGCCCCTCAAAACCTGCTTGTATGTACAGCCTTCAACATCTCAACTGATGGCAATTTATATATATATAGATATAGATATATAGATATATATATTTAAAGATATATATATTTAAAGATATATATATTAAATGTTTTCTTTTTTAAAAATATATTTTATTGATTTTGTACAGAGAGAAAGGGAGAGAGAGAGTTAGAAACATCGATGAGAGAGAGAGTCATCGATCAGCTGCCTCTTGCACACCCCCTACTGGGGATATGCCCGAAACCAAGGTACATGCCCTTGACCGGAATCGAACCTGGGACCTTTTAGTCTGCAGACCAATGCTTTATCCATTGAGCCAAACCGGTTTCGGCAACTGATGGTAATTTAAAAATAAAAAGCCTTGGAATCCACATCAGTTCTGTTTATCTCACTCCCCACTTTCAATCAGACAGGAAATCCTTTCCTGAGAAAATATCCAGAATCCAACCTCTTCACTTCCACTTCTACTTTGATCTGCACCATCCTCATCTCTCACCTGCATTACAGCAACAGCCTCCTAACTGGTCTGAGTCTACACCTGCTCCTACAGTTTATTGTATTCTCTCCATTGCAGCCTTTTTTCAAAGGCGGCCTCAAAGCATTCCTTTGCTCACAGATGTCTCTGTTTTTCTCAGAAGAAAGGCCAAAGTTTTTACAGTGAGTTATGAGACCTTAGATGCTTGGCATCTTTTATGTCTCTGATTTTATTACTCTCTCTTTTTAAAAAAATTTTCTTTTATTGATTTCAGAGAGGAAGGGAGCAGGAGAGAGAGAAACATCAATGATGAGAATCATTGATCATCTGCCTTCTGCACGCCCCCTACTGGGGATCAAATTCAGGCATGTGCCCTTGACCAGAATCAAACATGGGACCCTTCAGTCCCCAGGCCGATGCTCTATCCACTGAGCCAAACAAGCTAGGGCTGATTTTTATTACTCTCTTCACTTACACAGACATGTGTCCCTTTGGGGCCCTTCTGTTCCTTTTTCCTCTGCCCAGTTGGTCTCTTCTGAGCCTTCCCTAAGGCTAACTACTATCCTGACTTCTAACAACATATATTATTTTACCTGTTTTTGTTCTTTATAAAAATGGAATTGTACAGTAAGGGCTTTTTGTTGTTGTTAATCCTCACTGGAGGATTATTTTTCCATTGACTTTTAGAGAGAATGGAAGGGAAGGAGAGAGAGACAAACATCTATGTAAGAGAGACATATTGATTGGTTTCCTCCTGCACATGCCCTGACCAGTATCAAACTTTCAATTCAGGCACATGCTCTTGACGGGGAATTGAACTTGAGACCCTTTGGCGTGCCAGCCGATGCTCTAACAACTGAGCACACTGACCAGGATCAGTTAGGGCTCTTTCGTGTCTATTTTCTTTTGCTCAAAATATTAATGTATTTCACCCATATTGTTGCATGTAATTATAGTTTGTTTATTCCTATTGTCTATATAATAAAAGCCTAAGCGACCTTTATGACAGAACAACCAGAACAACTGGTTGCTATGATGAGCACTGACCACCAGGGAGCAGATACTCAACGCAGGAGCTGCACTCTGGTGGTCAGGGGAAGCGACACTCAGCCAGAAGCCAGGCTCAGGCTGGCCCACCTCAGCGGCAGCGCTAAGGAGCAGCAAGCCAAGCAGTAAGGAGCATGGAGCAGGATGCTGGAAAGGAGCGAGGGATCCCTGAGGGCACAGGCTGGGCTGAGGAACCGCGCCCCCCCCCCCCCCGCCAGTGCAGGGATTTCATGCACCAGCCTCTAGCTGTATAATAATGGTCCATCATGTGAATATAAACCAATTCACTTATGCTGAATGAACAAATTACTTAAGATTCCTACATTTTTTTAAACAAACAACATTTTTATTGATTTCAGAGAAGAAAGGAGAGGGAGAGACAGAAACATCAATGATAAGAGAGACTCATTGATTGGCTGCCTCCTGTATGTCTCTTACTGGGGATACGGGATGGAGCCCGAAGCCCGGGCACGTGTCCTGACCGAGAGTCAACCCGTGACTTCCTGGTTCATAGGTCGACACTCCACCACTGAGCCATGCTGGCCGGCTCTTTTCTTTCTTCCTTTCTTCCTTTCTTTCTTTCTTTCTTTCTTTCTTTCTTTCTTTCTTTCTTTCTTTCTTTCTTCTTCTCTTCTTCCTTTCTCTCTTTCTTTCTTCCTCTCTTTCTTTCTTTCTTTCTTTCTTTCTTTCTTTCTTTCTTCCTTTCTCTCTTTCTTTCTTTCTTTCTTTTGTGTGTGTGTGTGTGTGTGTGTGACCAGTGGCTGTTGTGAAGATTAGTGAATTAATGCACAGAAAGCATTTTTTTTTTTTTTTTAGAATCAAAAGCCAACTTTATTTGGTCATTTCTCATATTTGAAGTGCACCTCAATGACATCCTATGCCTGAGACTCTGTCACAGCCCTAAAGAAAGGTCATATGGCTTTGGCTCAGTGGTTGAGGATCGAACTATGAACAGAAGGTCATGGTTCTGTTCCTGGTCAGGGCACATGCCTGCTTGCAGGCTCCACCCCCCAGTATGGGGTGTTCAGGAGGCAGCTGATCGATGATTTTATCTCATCATTGATATTTCTCTTCCTCCCTCTCCCTTCTTATCTGAAATAGATAAAAAATATGTTTTAAAATGTTTTTCTTATCAGCCATTTTCAGGGACATAATGACTTTAACTAACGCCTTTAAGCCTTGTAAAGCAGCTTCGCTGTTGCCAACTTTGTGTAAGTGTCTGCAGACTGACTGGCTTCAGAAAGCATCAGCATGGCATCCGGCATGTGGGGCGTTAGGGGTTTTGGCTGTGACTCGGCTGTGAAGCATTCACAGCTAACGGAAGAAGTAGATGCAGAGAGAAAGTTTCATCATTTTCACTCTCCCCAAAGGGAAAGCCTGGGGCATGCTGACCAATACCAGGCGGAGAACCAAAAGCTGCTCCCTTTAAAGCTCGGCTGCTGTTGCTAGGTGACAAGGAGGGAAGGGGGCTTGGGGCTGGAGTTGAGCAGACATGGGGGCTGTCTGAAAAGTCTGTTTGTTTTTCAGTCTGGGCAGATGTCCTAGGGGGGTGTCTGTCAGCATCCTCACCCAAACTGTATGTAAAACACGCTGAGAGTAAAAGTTATGGGAGAGATCAACCAAAGGGCTTGTATGCATGCACATAAGCATAACCAATGGACACAGACACCAGCGGGTGAGGCATGAGGGGGAGCACGGGGGATAAGGACACCTATGTAATATCTTCATCAATAAAGAAAAAAAGAGAAAAAGTTATGAAGAGTTCAAAAGAGGCTTGTTTGAAGAGGAGAGGAGAAGGGAACTTTCTACTAATTACCCGGAGCTGTAAAAAGCAGCAGGGAGGAGGGGTATGTGTGCAGGAACGTAGCCCTGAGAGCAGCTTATCTTGTCTTGCAGTTTGAGCAGAGGGGCTGTTGGAGTCGGAGAAGCTTTCCAGAAGCTGTGGAGGCCGCAGCAAAGAGAAGGGTGGGCCTTCTCCCTTGTTCTCACACTCACAGGGAGGGGCTCGCTGTTGGTTTTGTTATGTTCAGGTATTTCATTCCGGCAGGATCTCATCCTCCTCTGAAGTGCCAGGAGGTCGCTGCAGCCTGGCCTCCCGCTGCCAGGCCACATGGTGCTCAGAGGCCCAGGTGTCTCGCACAGGAAGTGGGGGCTCTGGACTCCCTCTTTCCAGGGAGCCCGGAGCCCGCAGCAGTGGCCAGTGATTGCGGCTGCGGGCCATCTCCCTGGCCCCTGGGAGGAAAGGCTCAGCAATAGTCTCGGAGCTCTTTGGCTTCCCCCTGCCTCGGGCTGGCTGTTCAACCCTCCCTCCCCTCCCGGGACCCTGTGTCCCTCGCATCCGCTCTCAGGTCCTCTGAGCCAAACCCTCCCCCTTCACTAGATGGCTCCAGGGTTTCAGCTTGTCCCCAAAAGAACCTCACAGACTCATTTAAGACTTCCTTTGTCAGGCTTTAGAGTGTGCTGAGTCCTTTACTTCATCCAGTTACGCCGGTTCTTTCATACCTCCATCTGTCCATCCATCCATTCAGTTTTTAAAAAATATTTTGAAAAACCAGTTTGGCTCAGTGGATAGAGCGTTGGCTTGCGGACTGAGAGGTCCCAGGTTCAATTCTGATCAGGGGCATGTGCCTTGGTTGTGGGCACATCACCAGTGGGGGGGTGTACAAGAGGCAGCTGGTCGGTATTTCTCTCTCATCGATGTTTCTAACTCTCTATCCCTCTCCCTCTCTGTAAAAAAATCAATTATATATATATATATATATATATATATATATATATATGTATATATATATATAAAAGACAGAGAGAAACATCAGTTGGTGGCCTCCTGCGTGTGCCCCGACCTGGAAGGAACCTGCACCCAAGGTGCGCGACCTTGACCGAAAACAAACCCGGACCCTTTGCTCTCAGGCCGATGCTTTAGTCACTGAGCCAAACTGGCTAGGACCACCACACACTTTTAAACATTACTGAGGGCTGATGATGTGCCAGGCACTACAGGTCATGTTCATCTTTCTTTTTAGAGGAAAAAGTCAGAGAGGCCAAGTGATTTGTTAAGGTCATAAAGCTTATAGTGATGGAGAATGTTAGTTCAAGATAATCCTTGCCCTTCCTGATGGGCCTGGGTGGTTTTTTCCCTTCCTTCCTTCCTCCCTCCCTTCCTCCCTCCCTTCCTCCCTTCCTTCCTTCCTTCCTTCCTTCCTTCCTTCCTTCCTTCCTTCCTTCCTCCCTCCCTCCCTCCCTCCCTCCCTTCCTTCCTTCCTTCCTTCCTTCCTTCCTCCCTCCCTCCCTCCCTCCCTCCCTCCCTCCCTCCCTTCCTCCCTTCCTTCCTTCCTTCCTTCTTCCCTCCCTCCCTCCCTCCTGCCCTCCCTTCCTCCCTCCTTCCTCCCTCCCTTCCTTCCTTCCTTCCTTCCTTCCTTCCTTCCTCCCTCCCTCCCTTCCTTCCTTCCTTCCTTCCTTCCTTCCTTCCTTCCTTCCTTCCTTCCTTCTTCCCTCCCTCCCTCCTGCCCTTCCTTCTTTCCTTCTTCCTTTCTTTCCTTCTTCCTATCTTCCTTCCTCCCTCCCTCCCTTCCTTCCTTCCTCCCTTCCTTCCTTCTTTCTTCCCTCCCTCCTGCCCTTCCTTACTCCCTTCCTTCCTCCCTCCCTCCCTCCCTCCCTCCCTCCCTCCCTTCCTTCCTTCCTTCCTTTCTTCCTTCCTTCTTCCCTCCCTCCCTCCTGCCCTTCCTTCTTTCCTTCTTCCTTTCTTTCCTTCTTCCTATCTTCCTTCCTCCCTCCCTTCCTTCCTTCCTCCCTTCCTTCCTTCTTCCCTCCCTCCCTCCCTCCTTCTTTCCTTCTTCCTTCCTTTCCTTCTTCCTTTCTTCCTCCCTCCCTCTCTCCCTCCTTCCCTCCCTCCCTTCCTCTTTCTTTCTTTCTTTCTTTCTTTCTTTCTTTCTTTCTTTCTTTCTTTCTTTCTTTCTTTCTTCCTTTCTTTCCTTCCTTCCTTCCTCCCTCCCTTTCTTCCTTTCTCTCTCTCTCTCTCTCTCTCTCTCTCTCTCTCTCTCTCTCTCTCTCTCCCCCCCCCACCCGTCTTTTCATACCCCCTAACTTCCTTGAGGTCAAGGCTATCTTATACATCTGGAACCTCCCTTGCATACACAATCACTTGCTGGAGCCCTGGCGGGTTGAGTGTGGTCCCATGCACTAAAAGGTTTCAGTCATCCCTATCGGGTGCATAGGAGAGGCAACCGATGGATGTTTCTTTCTCACATCAATGTTTCTCTAAAAAATCAAGAAACATCCTCCGTGAGAATTAAAACAAAACAAAAACCACCTGCTGTAGTAGATACATTGTTCATTTCAGCAAATTCTTGCTGCCCTTCCCTCAAAGATGCTTCACTTTTTCCCAACCCCGGGAAAATCCCCACAGAGCGAGCTGACTTCCTCTGCAGAAGGAGAAGAATTTATTTTAGTTCAACTCTGGCTCACAGTTTTGTCTTCTTTTCTCTGTTGGGGTCACTAGAAGCCCCTCCAATCCCATCACAAATCAGGGCAGCTCAGAGACAGTTTTCTTGGCTGGGGGACGTGTTGGCTTCTCCTGCTCCTTTGCTTTCTCCTCATACATTAGGATCCTGGTTGAGACAGGAAGAGACACAGGTCAGGGAACAGTCCTCTCAAGAGAATGAAGTCCAGAAGAGAGGGCTGGGTGGGAGTGCGGGCGTGGGGCCAGCACCAGGGCTGGGATAAGACCGCGGGCGGGAGACTGGATGCCTAGCGTTGTGGGAGGAATCGGGCAGGACGGGGTGGGACCGGAGCGGCGGGCCACCCTGCCTCTGGCTGCCCTGCAGCAGTCCCTCACATTTTCAGGATGGCAGATCTCTTGCCCAACATCATCCTGAGAAAGTCGGAGTAGTTGAAAGTCTCCGCGGAGCTGCCGGAAACCTCCCTGATTAACTTCTTTAGCTCCAGGTGGGTCTTGGGTACCCCAAGTTTCTCCAACATTCGCTTCAGAGACATGATATCTGGAGATAAAGGATGGGGTGAGAAGAGGGGACCTCTCTTTCCTGTGCTGCCAATTCCCAGTCCCTTCCTCTGATCCTGTAGTGGGCTCTTTCCCAAGCCATCTTTCCCCACCCGGTGCAGCACGTGGAAGGGACCGCCCGTTAGGTCTGCACACTCCCCCCGACCACCCCTTTCTCACCAATATCTCCGTTTCCATTCTGGTCAAACTCCATGTATTTCTCTGGGTGAGGGGAGAAAGCAGAGGTAAGTTCTGGCTGGAAGGGCAGAGAACTGAGAAGGGGTTGCTAGGAATGCTGGTAGGGAGCGGGAGAAGCAGGGTCAGGCAGGGGAGGCAGGGTGGGTTGAAGGGCCCTGTGAAGGCATCCCGAAGCGGGGGCGGCTGCGAGGGGCCGGCCAGGGAAGGGGATGAGCCAGGGCAGCGGAGGCAGCCTTCCTTCCTCCAGCCACAGCGGCACTGTGGCTCTGCTCTCCCGCCCCCCTCTGCTTTGGGGAAATCCTCCCCCCTCGCCTCCCATCCACCCCTACAGTTTTCCCCTCACTCTTGAAGGCTTCCAGTTTGGGGAGCAGATCCTCGTCACTGCTGTATTTGGGGTCATCCAGGAATTGCTGTGGGAGAGCCAGAGCCAGTGGGCCCTCTGTCCCGGCCCTTCCCCCAGCCCCAGCCCAGCCCCTTAGTTCCCTCTTACCTTATTGATTTCATCCAGTTTCTCTTCCTGCTGGGCCCTCAGCAGCCCAAAGGCCTTTCCTCCTGAGGGGCACAAAGTCAATGTACCCACTGCCCTCACCCGGCATCGCAGCTATGCTGCCTCAGGCCAGGAACTGCCCTCCTGGTCCCCGGCCACATCTGTCGTTCTTGCTCAGTTTAAAAAAATACATTTTTAAAAATTGATTGCAGAGAGGAAAGGAGAGGGAAAGATAGGAACATCAATGATGAGAGAGAATCATTGATTAGCTGCCTTCCCCCTACCCCCTCAATGAGGATCAAGCCCGTAACCCGGGCGTGTGCCCAACTGGAACTGAACCGTGACCTCCTGGCCCATAGGTCGATGCTCAGCCACGGAGCCCCGCCAGCTGGGCGTCCCTCTCACTTTTGAGGCTTCTGCCTATCCCGCCCGCCTACCCTGTAAATCCCGGGCTTGGCTCATGGCTCAGCAGATGCTGGTGGAGACAGACAAGCTGGCTGTGTCTCTGATGGCTCTCCTCTCCCACAGCCTCCTGGCAGGCCCCCCCGAAACTTCCCCTTTCGCTCATCTCCTCCCCCTCTAGGTCCAGCCTCACTTCCTCAGCAGCTTGTGCTGACGCTGGTGAAACCTGGGATTCCGGGTACAGACTTCTCATGGGTTGTGTCTGACGAAGATGAAGAATAAATTCGTGGCCTAACAGATTTCTTTAATAAAAATGTAGAAGTTTATTGGAAGCATACACAAACTCCATCTTGGCACAGGTTTCCCCAAAGGAGACCCCCTGAGGAGGGGTCCCCAAATGGGAAAAGCCTGCTCTCTCTAATGGGAAAAATAAAATAAAAAATCTTGCCTGCTGCCATTTTACCTCCAGTCTTTGCTGCAGCTCTTTGTTTGAACCTGACCCCTTCTAATTGGACCTTTCAATTTATATGGTTTCCTCTTGCTTTCCTCTTGGCTATTTTGTTGCATAGTATCAGTTTCAAAGGCCAAAGCCAGTGGTGACCCTTCTTGCTTTAGATTTTTCAATTTTTTTATTGATTAAGGTATTACATGTATCTATATCTCCCCATTGCCCTCCCACCCCATTCCCATACATGCCCTCACCTCCCAGTGTCTTGCATCCATTGTACCTTTTTAATTATTACATATATATATATATATATATATATATATATATATATATTATTGATTTTGTACAGAGAGGAAGGGAGAGAGAGAGCTAGAAACATCGATGAGAAAGTCATAGATCAGCTGCCTCTTGCACACCCCCTACTGGGGATATGCCCACAACCAAGGTACATGCCCTTGACTTGAATCAAACCCAGGACCTTTCAGTCCCCAAGCCGACGCTCTATCCATTGAGCCAAACCAGCCTCGGCTACATTTTTATTTTTAATCAGTATTATTACTTCTACTATTTTACCTTTTTTAAAGTGTCATTTTATTTTCTCTTTATTTTACTTCTATTTTCATTTTCCTTTAGCATCATTTTACTCTAGCTCAACTTTACCTTTATGCCAACACACTCTTCCTCACTTTTTCCCTTTTGTTGTCCTGTTTCTCTTACCCTATTCCTGCTTTAGCTTTTTCCTATGCGTTCTTTTTACCCCCTGTTAAAATTTCACCCTATTTATATATCTAATTTCCAATCCCCTCCTCCAAGTTCATACACACCTCTCTCTTCTCTTTCTTCACTATCCAAAATTTCTCTCTCTGTCCTTTTGTTGTTGTTTGCTTCATTGTTGATTATATATATTTTTATGCTTGTTTGTGAAATTGTTTCACTTTTTGTTGTTGTTGTTTGTTTCTTGCTTCTGTTTTTCCTGCCTCCCTTGATATTAGTTGTTGTGTGTAGTTTGCATTCATCTCTAGGTATTTGTTGCTGGCATTTATTGGGATTAGTGACTGCTCTATTGGATTTTTCTCCCCATATAAATAGTTCTTTCCCCACTTTTTTATTCTTTTTTTTTTTCTCTCTTACTTTTTTTTTCCTTTACCCAATTCCATTTTTGCACTCTTTTTTACCCTTCCCCCCCTTCTTTCTTTCTTATCCCCTAACTCTCTTTTCTCTGGTGGTCACCTTTATTTCTGGTTATTAGTATAGTGAATATATTTGTGTTCAGTGCCTTTTGTGTTGTGCCTTGTTGTGTTGTATTTTGTGCTTTTAAATCAATGCAGAAGAGAGAGAACTATATAACCAGACACCTGGAGAAGAGACACCATGGGGAGACAAAGAAATAGCCTGCATATGAAAGAAAAGCAGGCATCACCAGAAAAGGAAGTAAACAAAATGGAGGCAAGCAATCTGTCAGAGAAAGAATTCAGAGAAATGGTCATAAGAGAGGTGAAAAGAATGGAAGACAAATTCAAAATATGTGTAAGAACTAAGAGGAAATGAAGAAAACCAAGAAGAAATGAAAAATGACACCACTGCTATAAAAACTCAATAGAAAGCATCAACAGTAGACTAGAAGAAACTGAGGACCACATCAGTAAGCTAGAAGACAAGGTAGAAAAAACTACCCAAGCAGAGCAGCTTCTAGAAAAAAAAGAAAAAATTAAAAAGCAGGAGGAGAGCCTAAAAGAACTTTGGGGCAATATGAAACAAAACAACATCGCATAATAGAGGTTACATAAGGAAAGAAAACTGAGCAAGGAATAGAAAACCTGTTCAGCCCTAGCCAGCTTGCTCAGTGGATAGAGCGTCAGCCTGCCGACTCAAGGGTTCCAGGTTCGATTCTGGCCAGGGCACATGCCTGGATTGTGGGCTCAATCCCCAGTGGATGTCGTGCAGGAGGCAGCCAATCAATGATTCTCTTTCATCATTGATGTTTCTATCTCTCTCTCCTCCCTTCCTCTCTGAAATCAACAAAGAAATATATTTTAAAAAGAAAAAGAAAAAAGGAAACCTGTTTGAAGAAATAATGACAGAAAACATAGAAAAGAAAAAACTCACACAAATCCAAGAAGCTCACAGAGTCCCAAACAAAATTAACCCCAAAAGACCAACTCCAATGCACATTATAATTAAATTGGCAAACACCAACAACAAAGTAAGGATCTTAAAAGCAGCCAGAGAGAGACAGAAAGTTACATACAAAGGATCCCCCATCAGAATAATGACTGATTTCTCAACAGAAACACTTCAGGCAAGAAGGGAATGAAATGAAATATACAAAGTCATGCAAAGGAAGGGTCTGAATCCAAGAATACTATGTTTAGAAAGGCTATCAATCAAAATTGAAATCAGGAGCTTCACAGATAAAAAAGGACTAATGGAGTTTATTACAACCAAACCAGCAATACAAGAAATGCTAAAGGTTCTGCTGTGAAAAGAAGGCATAGGAAGCAAAGAAGGAACACAAGGGCAAAGAATAACAATGGAGACAAACAAGTACCTATCAATAATAACTTTAAATGTAAATGGATTAAATGCCCCAATCAAAAGACATAGGGTAACTGAGTGGATAAGAAAACATGACCCATATATCTGCTATCTACAGGAAACCCACCTCAGAAAAAAAGATGCACACAGACTGATGGTGAAGGGATGGAAAAAGGTTTTTCAGGTGAATGAAAATGAAAAAAGAGCTGGGGTACCAATACATATATCTGACAAATTAGATTTCAAAGTGAAAGACATAACAAGAGATAAAGAAGGGCACTTCATAATACTAAAGGGAGCAATCCAACAAGAAGAAATAACTCTGGTAAGTATATATGCACCCAATACAGGAGCACCCAAATACATAAAAAAAAACTTCTGGAGGCTATCAAGGGAGAGATTGACAGCAATTCAGTCATAGTAGGGAACTTTAAACCCCACTAACATCACTGGACAAATCCTCTAAACAAAAACTAGCAAAGAAACATCAATCCTAAATGACTCACTAGATAAGATGGAATTAATTGACATTCAGAATATTTCACCCCAAAGCCATAGAATATACATTCTTCTCAAGTGCACATGGGTCATTTTCAAAGATAGTCCATATATTGGGTCACAGGCAAAATCTCTTCAAATTCAAGAAGATAGAAATCATATCAAGCATCTTCTCAGATAACAATGGCATAAAACTGGAAATCAAATACAATAAAAACAATAAAAAAAAAATCAAACACCTGGAGACTAAACAACATGCTATTAAATAATGACTGGGTTACTAGAGAGATCAAAGAAGTAATAAAAAAAATCATGGCAACAAATGACAATGAAAACACAACAATCCAAAATCTATGGGACACAGTGAAAGCAGTCTTGAGAGGGACATTCATAGCTCTACAAGCCTACTGCAAAAAACAAGACACAATGGTAATAAGTTACCTAACTCTACAACTCAAAGAGTTAGAAAGAGAGCAACAAGAAAAACCCAGTGTAAGCAGAAGGAAGAAAATAATAAAGATTAGAGTGGAGATAAACGACATAGAGAATGACAGCAACAACAACAACAACAAAAATACAAAAGGTCAACAAAACCAAGAGCTGGTTCTTTGAAAGGATAAACAAGATTGATGAAGCTCTAGCCAGACTTACCAAGAAGCAAAGACAGAGAGGACCCAAATAAGCAAAATCAGAAATGAAAGAGGAGAAATAACAACAGACCCCACAGAAATACAAATGATTATTTATAAGTACTATGAACAACTCTGTTCCAACAAACTGGACAATCTGGAGGAAATGGACATATTCCTAGAAAAATACAACCTTCCAAAACTCAATCAGGAAGAATCTAAAAATCTCAATAGGCCAATAACTATGGAAGAAATTGAAGTAGTCATCAAAAAGCTTCCAGCAAACAAAAGCCTGGGGCCAGATGGCTTCACAGGGGAGTTTTACCAAACACTCAAGGAAGAACTAAAACCTATCCTCCTCAGACTATTCCAAAAAATTCAAGAGGAAGGAACACTTCCAAGATCCTTCTATAAAGCCAGCATCAACCTAACACCAAAACCAGATAAAGACAACACAATGAAAGAGAATTATAGGCCAATATTCCTCATGAAATGATGCCAAAATCCTCAAAAAAATTCTAGCAAATCAGATCCAGCAGTACATCAGAAAGATCATACACCATGACCAAGTACGATTTATCCTGGGGATGCAAGGATGGTACAATATCCACAAATCAATAAGTGTGATACATCACATGAACAAACTGAGAGATAAAAAACCACATAATCCTATCAATTGATGCAGAAAAAGCATTTGAAAAAAATCCAACACCCATTTTTGATAAAAACTCTCAGCAAGGTGGGAATAGAAGGATCATACCTCAACATAATAAAAGCCATATATGACAAATCCACAGCCAACATCATACTCAATGGGCAAAACTAAAATCATTTCCCCTAAGAACAGGAACAAGACAGGGATGCCCACTATCACCACTCTTGTTTGACATAGGACTGGAAGTGCTAGCCATAGTGACCAGACAAGAAGAAGAAATAAAAGGCATCCAAATTGGAAAAGAAGTAACACTGCCATTATTCGCAGATAACATGATATTATACATATAAAATACCAAAGACTCCATCAAAAAACTACTAGACTTAATAAATGAATTTGGCAATGTAGATAGCAGGATACAAAATTAACACTCCGAAATCTGTGGCTTTTTTACACACCAATAATGAATTCACAGAAAAAAAAATGTTTTTAAAACAATCTCATTTACCAGTGCAACAAAAAATTTAAGATACCTAGGAGTAAACCTTACTAAGAAGGTAAAGATCTGCACTCAGAAAACTACAAGACATTGAAAAAAGATGGAGGAAGACATAAACAAATGGAAGAACATATTGTGTTCATGGACTGATAGAATTAATATCATTTAAAAGTCCATACTACCCAAAACAATCTATAGATTCAATGCAACCCCCTTCAAGATACCAACAAATATTTAGATCTAAAACAAACCCTCCAAAAATTCATCTGAAATAAAAAAAGATCCTGAATAGCTCCAGCAATCCTGAGAAAGAAGAACAATGTTGGAGGGATCACAGTACCAGATACCAAGTTATATTACCAAGCCACGGCTCTCAAAACTGCTTGGTACTGACACAATAATAGACATATAGACCAATGGGACAGAACAGAGAACCCAGAAATTGACTCCAGCTATTATGTTCAATTAATATTTGACAAAGGAGGCAAGAGCACACAATGGCGTTATGACAGTCTCTTCAATAAACGGTGCTGAGCCAAAACCGGTTTGGCTCAATGGATAGAGCGTCGGCCTGCAGACTGAAAGGTCCCAGGTTCGATTCCGGTCAAGGGCATGTACCTTGGTTGCGGGCACATCCCCATTAGGGGGTGTGCAAGAGGCAGCTGATCGATGATTCTCTCTCATCAATGTTTCCAACTCTCTATCCCTCTCTCTTTTTTTCTGTAAAAAAATCAATAAAATATATATTTTTTTAAAAATTAAAAAAAAATAAACGGTGCTGGGAAAATTGGACAGATACTTGCAAAAAAAAAAAAAAAATGAAACTAGACCTCCAACTTACACCATACACAAAAATAAACTCAAAAAGGATAAAGGACTTAAATCTAAAACGGAAGCCATAAAAATCTTAGAGAGCCGGGACCGGTTTGGCTCAATGGATAGGGCGTTGGCTTGGGGACTGAAGGGCCCCGGGTTCGATTCTGGTCAAGGGCATGTACCTTGGTTGCGGGCATATCCCCAGTAGGGGGTGTGCAAGAGACAGCTGATCGATGACTCTCTCTCATTGACGTTTCTAGCTCTCTATCTCTCTCCCTTCCTCTCTGTACAAAAATCAATAAAATATATTTTTAAAAAAAATCTTAGAGAAATCCTTATGCAGCAAAATAACAGACATATGCCAAAGCAATATCTTCACCAAAACAGCTTCTGGGGCAGTGGTTCTCAACCTTCCTAATGCCTCCTCCCTTTAATCCAGCTCCTCATGTTGTGGTGACCCCCAACCATAAAGTTGTTTTTGTTGCTACTTCATAACTTTTGCTGCTGTTATGGATTGTAATGTAAATATCTGTGTTTTCCAATGGTCTTAGGCTCTACAGCAGCGGTTCTCAACCTGTGGGTCACGAGAACCGCTAGCAGGGTCGCCTAAGACTATCGGAAAACACAGATACTTACATTATGATTCATAAGAGTTGAAAAATTACAGTTATGAGCTAGCAATGAAAATAATTGTATGGTTGGGGGTCACCACAACATGATGAACTGTATTAAAGGGTCGCGGCATTAGGAAGTTTGAGAACCACTGTCGTAGGGCAATAGAAATTAAGGAGAAAATAATCAAATGGAACATCGAAATAAAAGGCTTCTGCACCGCAAAAGAAACCGTCAACAAAACAACAAAGCCCACTGTATGGGAGAACATATTTTCCAATGTTATCTCCGATTAGGGTTTAATCTCCAACATTTACAGGGAACTCATACAACTTAACAAAAGGACATACAGAAGGCCATATGAAAACATGCTTAAAGTCACTAATTATCCGAGAAATGCAAATCAAAACAACAATGAGGTACCACCTCACACCTGTCAGAATGGCCAACATCAACAAATCAACAAACAACAAGTGCTGGCGAGGATGCGGAGAAAAAGGAACCCTTGTGCACTGCTGGTGAGAATGCAGACTGGTACAGCCATTATGGAAAACAGTATGGAGTTTCCTTTAAAAATTGATAATGGAACTGCCATTTGACCCAGTTATCCCACTTCTAAGAATATATTCCAAGAAATCAGAAACACCAATCAGAAAGGATATATGCACCCCTATGTTCATAGCAGCACAATTGGCCATATCTAAAATTTGGAGACAGCCTAAGTGCCTATCAGCAGGTGAGTGGATAAGAAAACTGTGGTACACCTACACAATGGAATATTACGCTGCTGTAAAAGGAAGGAATTCCTACCATTTGCAACAGCATGGATGGACCTGGAGAGCATTATGATAAGCGAAATAAGCCAGTCAGAGAAAGATAAATATCACATGAACTCACTCATTTGTGAAATATAATAAACAACATACACTGATGAACAAAAATAGATCCAGAGACATAAAAGCATCAAACAGACCATTAAAGCTCAGAGGGAAGGCAGAGGAGGGCGAGGGGTGGGATAAGAGACCAACCAAAGGACTTGTATGCATGCATATAAGCATAACCAACGGACACAGACTATAGGGTGGTGAGGGCATGTGCTGGGCGTGGGAGTGGCCAGGGAGAGGTCAGTGGGGGAAAAGGGAGACATCTGTATTACTCTCAACAATAAAAATACATTTTACAAAAACAAAACAAAACAAAAAAGTGGCTACGACAGTAATGCCCTATGTTTCTGTGTAAGAGGCGATAAGACTCTAAAGTGGAACAGTTTCCACGGTGGTAAGATCCAAGGTGTAGGTCATGTAAAGTCAAGGCTATGGTCGGAGTGGACAAGGTGAAACAACTGGGAAACCGAGTACTGAGCCCAGCCCAAGTTGCTCAGTGGTTGAGCGTCCACCCATGAACCAGGAGGTCATGGTTAGATTGCTGGTCAGGGCACATGCTGGGTTGTGGGCTCGATCCCCAGTAGAGGAAGGAGCCAATCAATGATTCTCTCTCATCATTGATGTTTTTATCTCTCCCTTTCTCTTCCTCTCTGAAATAAATAAAAATATTAAAAAAAAAAAAAAGAAATTGTGTATTGAAAAGTCATTTGCAAGATGTGTATAAAAATACTCATAGGAGATAGATTTATAATAGCCCAAAAAAAAGAAATACCCCAATTGTACATAACGAAGTGAACAGGTAAAGAAACTATATAATCTAATACTACTCAACAATGAAGGAACAAGCTGCTGGTATGTGCAACAACAGAGGTAAGTGTCACAGGCATTGCGCGGAGTGGAAGAAGCCGGGCACGAGAGAGCATACCATAGGAATCCCATTTACATGAGGTTCAAAAATAAATTAAACTAATCTATAGGGGCAAAAGTCAGTGGCTTCTGGAATGTGAGGGGTTGACCAAAAATGGGCATGGGAAAGATTCTGGGGTGATGGGAATGGGCTACATCTCATTGCAGCATTGTTGACATATATTTGCCAGAGTTCATCAAACTGTACGCTTATTATCTGTGAATGTTACTGTATATAACATATCTAAGTGTTTAAAATGTCATCTATCCTGTCCTAGCCGGCTTGGCTCAGTGGTCTGCAGACGGAAAGTCCCTGGGTGTTAATTCTGATCAAGGGCACATGCCTGGGCTTCGGGCTCCACCCCCAGTGTGGAGGGTGCAGGAGGCAGCTGATCAATGATTCTCTCCATCACTGATGTTCCTGTCTCCCTCTCCCTCCCTCTCTGAAACCAATGACATATATATAAATATGTCATCCACCTGGACATTAGGTCTTGATGACAGGGGTTGAAACAAAGGAAATGGAGAGGCAGGTGGCAGCGCTCGTGAACTGCGGAAGCTGGACAAGGCCACGGGGAGAACGAAGGCGCAGGGCAATGCCGTGAGCCCACAGGAGAGTCGTGGCCGGAGGTGGAACGTACGCGCTGGAACCGTTGATTCGTTTGGGGAGGTTTTTAAGGACGTGGCCAGAGAAGTCGCCCACGTCGCACCCCTGCCAACACTCAGAGGAGGAGGCGCCGCTGAGGCGGGATCCCCGTGCAGGGTCCCGGGGTCCCTTTGGGGCTGTCGCCTCTTCGCCTGCTTGGAGCTGTGTTGGGAACTTGCTGGTTCTGACCACACTCCCGTCAGCACACGGCTGGTGTTGAAGTGGTTAGACCGGAGACATGCGCATGAACTTTACAGCTTTTCTTTTAAAAGATGTTTTTCTTGATTTCAGAGAGGAAGGGAGAGGGAGAGAGAGATACAAACATCAGTGATGAGAGAATCACTGATCAGCTCCTACCCCTCTCTCTTCCTCTCTGTAAAAAAAATCAATTAAAAAAATATATATATATAGCCAAAACCGGTTTGGCTCAGTGGTAGAGCGTCGGTCTGCAGACTGAATGGTCCTGGGTTCGATTCCGGTCAAGGGCGTGTACCTCGGTTGCGGGCACATCCCCAGTGGGGGGTGTGCAAGAGGCAGCTGGTCGATGTTTCTCTCTCATCGACGTTTCTAGCTCTCTGGTTTTCTCCCTTCCTCTCTGTAAAAATCAATAAAAGATATTTAAACAGTTAAAATATATATATATATAAAAAGATTCCATCCTTGTGTTGACTGAGTTACTTTGTACGCAGTTTCCGTCCTGCAAGCTGAAGTTCCCAGAGCGTCTCAGAGTTACTGAGAGGCCCACGCACGTCCCAGGGTTAGTCTAGACCAGCGTTTCCAAAAGTGCGGTCCGCGTGCCCCCCGGGGCACGGGAAGAGTCTGGTGGGGTACGAGTTGCACCGGAGTTTGGGGGGATATGCACTGCACCGTGCTTACCTGCGCCTAATTCTACGTTCTCCTGCGTACGAGGGGTACTCAGCGTTACGAAAATTATAGAAGGGGTGCACGAATGTCCGAAGTTTGGGGAACACTGGTCTAGACCATGAGATCTGCGCGTTGTCTTTGGAATTGACAACAGTTTGGGCACTGAAAGCCGAGGGAGAGGAAAGAGGAAGCGAGAAAGGCCCCTTCAGCTCAGGCCCCTGTGACTGGCCATCCCAGCCCGGGCCTGGCGGCACCGCAGGCTCTGGAGGGAGGAAGCCGCCCCCACTTCACGGACGCGGCGGAACCAGGGCTCCAGGAGGCTGCTCCCGCCGCCGCCCCTGTCCGGAGTTGAGTAGAAGACAGTTCTCTCTACATTGACTCTGGCAGGTGACAGGTGTGGGCAGGACAAGGCAAGGTGAGGCCAGGGCAGAGCCAGGTCAGGGAGCCCTCTTGGTGCCTCCGGCCCCTCCTGCTCCACGACCAGCAGGGGGCAGACCTCGCGCAGCGGCGGCTCCGTCCACCGCGGGCGGCGGAGGCAGGGAGTGGCAGCCTGCTGGTCCGGGTGGTTCTGAGAAGTTACATCCGCTCTGCCAGTTTGCCGGGCGCTGGCCTTGAGAGGGCAGGGCGGGGTGAGGGGGCAGGCGGGGCGAGAGGGCAGGTGGATCTCATAAACTCCCCCAAAATGTCAGATCAGGGCACCGGGAAGGAGGAACTTTATGCACCCTTCAGAAGTGCAAACGGTCCCATGATTGGGCCTATTAAGTCTCAAGACAAGGGGGGAAATGAGAGGGCAGGGCGGGGTGAGGGGGCAGGCGGGGCGAGAGGGCAGGTGGGGTGAGAGGGCAGGGTGGGGCGGGTTCAGCTCCAGGTAACTGGACCCTAGGTCTAACCCAACCAATCAGGTCAGCCAAGGTAGCAGCACCACCCTCCCTATAAAACCCATTGATATGTTAAGTTCTTTCTCTTTCTCGCCCATGCCCTCGTTGGTGTAGGTGAGACTGGGCTCGGACTAGTCCGAAATAAATACAGACTCTCTGCAATTGCATCGGATTCGGCTCCCTGGTAGTCTTTGGGGTTTATGACACTTGGGCACAACAGCCTCTGCGCCCAGCCAGCCTCCAGGCCGCGGCCTCCACCGCGAGAGGACTGCTCCTCCACGCAATAGGGCAACCCCGGGGGCAATCCACAAAGCAGCGCGTCAATCTCACGGATCACAGCATGGAGGAGCCAGAGAAAGTGGGTGGTCCTCGCAGCTCTGCCGCCCGCGGTGCCAGGCTCCCGCACTAACCCCCCCTCCGTAACCGCGAGCTGCATGCAGCACACCGTGTCCTTCATGTGTGCGCGCACACCCGTGCTGTGCAGTGCACACAGGTCTCGGCTGTGCTGGGTAAATGGCGTCGCGGCTGGGCGGTCCGTCCCCGGAGACTGGAATATGAAGGGTCAGGCTTCTCCGTCGGCCGCACTCACCCCGCCAAACCTCCAGCTCTAAGTTCAACAGGAGCCGAGCCCCGAGCAAACCTTGTCACCACACCAATCCGCTGGGCTTACAGCCCCTGGCAGGCAGACCTCCGGAGCCGCGGAGGTGGGATTCCAGGGGAAGAATGGGTGGGGCCGGCACCGGTGAAAGCAGGGGGAAGCGGGCTCGCTCGGGCCAGGAGGGCTCGGAGGCCTGCTGGGTGAAGGGCTGGTCTTCTCGAACATCGGAAATGGGGGAACCACATCCTGGTCTCACTTGCCAGGCCTCCACTCCCGCTCAACACTTCAGCCACCTGCCCACAGGCTGCCCCGCCTCCGCAGGGGCCTCTCCCCTCGGCCATGCACTTCCTGCCCACGGTGCCAGGAGGCCAGGTCCTCGGGGAGAGGGGGAGTCCTGTGTGTCACAGAAGGCTTTACGGCATTCAGTGACCGAGGCTTGCTCAGCGGTCGCTCCTCCTCCGCCAGCCTCGCTGCTCAGGCCCCTCGATGGAATGCCCTCCGGCATGGCCTGGATGCTGCTGCTGGCCTTCACCACGCTCCCCCCAGGTGATGGCTTCCTCCAGGACCCAGGGGTGTGGGCCGGGGGTGGGGTCCGGGATCCGAGGAGGCTGGCTAGAGATACTTGGAGAGCAGGCTTGGTGGGGCTCCATCTTTTTAAAAATATATATATTTTATTGATTTTTTACAGAGAGGAAGGGAGAGGGATAGAGAGTTAGAAACATCGATGAGAGAAAAACACCAATCAGCTGCCTCTTGCACACCTCCTACTGGGGATGTGCCCGCAACCAAGGCACATGCCCTTGACCGGAATCGAACCTGGGACCCTTCAGTCCGCAGGCCAACAATGCTCCATCCACTGAGCCAAACCGGTTAGGACAGGGCGCTGCATCTTGAGCCCTGACACTGGGAGCTGACAGGGGAACTACCTGCTTGATTGCCTCCCGGCTGCCTGCTGGCACGGTCACGGTCACGGTCACGCCCGGCTTCCACCCGGAGCTCCTTTCTTCCCAGCCACCCTCTTCATAAGATAAAGTTGAAAGATCCAGCAAAATTGGCTTGAAGTGGTCACTTTCTTTAAAGGGGTCAGTTTTAATTTGATGAGTTTGTATCTCGGTGTAGAGATAATTAGGAGCGCGGGAGACCTCATTAAATCTAATTTTCCTAGTGAAACTGACCTTAGTTCACTGAGAGGCCCTCTGTCAGACCTATTCCTGGACTCAGAACTGTAGCTGCAGATCTGCTGGTTCCGGGTCCCTCCACCCACTCCGGACCCACCGATAAAACCCTCGGGCTGGGGCCGGGGCCCGGATCAACAAAACGGTAGGTGCTAGCAAGTTTGAGAGCCACTGAAACGGAAGGAGGCCTGATAATTTCACTGACTCGAGAATTTAATTGGGGATTTTAAGAATTGGTTCAATGCGTCAGTTCAGACCAGTTACGTGCGGATCTCAGTGACAGCCAGGTCCTCCCCTGGAGACATAAACACTCGGTGCTCCAACTGCACACAAAGCAGCAGGCGGCACGACTGCCGGGCGGCAGAGGTGCCTGGACAGAGGCGGTCAACGCCACCGGCCCCGTGTCCCGTGTCGGAGCCTCAGCAGGAAGCGCAGCCCGAGCTGGTCCAGGGAAGGACCAGCCGGTCAGCAGCTCTCTTAGACAGAGGCTTGTGAGGAGGGGCTCACAGGCGCCCTCAGGCTGGCGCTCTGTCTGGGAGGCACTGACCTGGGTCTTCTCTGCCCCCAGCGCCCTGTGCTCTCCGGGTGTCCCAGCCCCCTGAGGTCCGCGCCCAGGAGGGTGCCACTGTCCTCCTGCCCTGCTCCTTCAACGCCAGCTCAGGGACGGCGGCCATCGGCTCTGTCACGTGGTACCGGGACACGGTGGCCCCGGGGAAGGAAGTGAGGAATGGGACCCTGGAGTTCAGGGGCCGCCTGGCCCCTCTGGCCTCTTCCCGCTTCCTCCGAGACCACCAGGCGGAGCTGCGCATCTGGGATGCCCGAGGCGGGGACGCCGGCCTGTACGTGTGCAGGGTGCAGGTGCTGGGCCTGGGTGTCGGGACCGGGAACGGGACTCTGCTGGTGGTGGAGACAGGTGAGCCCCCCGCCCCCACCCCGGCCGGAGGCTCCACGAGAGCCCTTCCCGAGGCTCCGGCTGCCGGCCCTCCCGCGCACCCCTCTTCCCCAGGCCCCTCACCGAGCCCTTCTCCGCCACCGCGTGCAGGACCGCCCGGGACAGGGGCCCTCACAGCCCTCCTCCTTCGGGCCGGATTCTGTGCCTTCAGTTTCCTCTCGGTGGCCGTGGGCAGCACCATCTATTACCACAGCAGGAGTGAGCCAGGGAGCGGGATCGTGGCCAGAGAAGGAGCAGCGAGCGAGCTGGAGGGCGGAGAGGAGGCCACGGCGAGAGGAGGGTCCCAGCCACCTCACAGCCAGGCCACTGCCGCCTGGGACACTGCCACCTCTTGGATGCCTCTGAGTGACTCCAGACCCCAGTGACCCCAGCTCTTCAGGGGACCCCAATAAATTGGCCCACCACTAACTTCCAACGAGTCTGTGTTTCCTTCCCCACCCCCCAGCACCCCAGTGTGCCCCTCTCTGGGTTCTAGGAATGTCCAAGGAGGAGCTGCCCAGCAATTGTGCCTGGACCTCCCGCCCCTCTGCCTGGGGCTCGGCAGGAAGTGACCCAGCTCCCCCAGCCCAGGAGGCAGAGGCGGTCCTGGGAAATGAGGGCTGTCAAATCAGATTGGTCCAGTTGTCAACTGTCCGCAGACAAGTACAATAGTCTCCCCAGGGGGGTATCTTCCAAGACCCCTCATGGATGCCTGAGACGGTGGTGGGAACTGAGCCTCTATATGCTGTGGCTTTTCCTGTACATTCATGCCTAAGATGAAGTTTAATTTATAAGTTAGGCATGGTAAGAGGTTAACGACGATGATAAAATAGGACGATTGTAACAATATCCTCTATAATAAAAGCCTAGTATGCAAATTGTCCCCTTGCCTGGGAGTTCGCCCATTTCTACCACTCGCTATGATGTGTGCTGACCACCAGGTGGCGGTGTGGAACACGGTGGGCCTCTGTGACACAGCACTGGCAGTGGGCGGCAGTGTAGGTGCTGCTGGCCCAATGAGCTTAGACAGGACCGCAGGGGGTGGTGGGACAGGTGAGCAGGCAGTGCCAGGCCCAGGCGGTGTGGGTGGGGCCCGATTGCCACACAGATGGCGACCAGCGGTGGTGGCGGTGGGTGGGGCCGCCGCCTGGCTCCCAGATGCTGAGAGGGCCAGGCGGGGGTCCCATGACTCAGGCAGAGGGGGGTGCATAGGGCTCTGGGGGACCAGGTGCTGCCCTGGGCACAGAGGTCAGCTGGGACCTGCCCTTCCACACCAGATCTCCTGCTTCGATTGCTGGCCAGCCTGGGGACCGCACCTGTGCAGCAAGGTTGTGCACCAGGCCGCCAGCACTGTAAGATAAATGATGTGGCTGCTTCCCTCTCTCATGGTACCCTATTGCCCGATACTCGCCCTGCTTCCTGTGATGCAGGATACGGTGCCGGCTGTGTGTGGAGGGAGTGCGGTGGATGACCTGGGCCCTGGGCTGCGATGGGGGGACGTGGACACAGCACAGGGACACCTCCACTGTGGATCTCGCCACCTGGCTGGCCACTAAGTGCCGAGGCCAGGAGGCCCCGGGTGGGTTCGCCGGGCACGCAGAGAAGCCATGCCTGGCGCATGGAGCGGGATAGAGATTGCATCACACTACTCAGAATGGTGCGCAACTTCAAACTCAGGAGTTATTTATTTCTGGAATGTTCCATTTACTATTTTCTGGCTGTGGGTAACCGGACCAGCGTTTCCACTGTGTCAAAGCCAAACCGTGGATAAAGGAGGGACTATTGCCTTCTTTTCAAGCCTCCAGGGAGCCTGGCCCCTCGACACCCTACGTGAGCCCCGAGGGTGGGAAGGGAAGTCACGAGGTCTGGTGGTGGCGGTGCTGAGGGGCCTGAGGTGGACGGAGCGCGACACAGGAAGCTTGAGACCAAGGTGCTTCCTGGGGGTGCGCGGCGGGGCGCTGCTCAGGCGGGCTTCTGGTCAGCGATGAAGGAGTAGTCGGTGGCGGGGTCCTGCGGGGGGCCCCGTTCCCGGCTGCAGGGCAGCCGCTGCAGAGACGCGTAGTGGAGATCCGCCTGCTCGGGGAGCTGGGCCTGGGCCTGGCCGGGCAACAGGCTGGAGGGTCACGGCCGCTCCCAGCCTCCCTGTGAGCTCTCGGCCCACCCCACCTCCTTACTTCATTACCCCTCAGCCGCCTCCTCCCTCCTCCTCCTCCCCCTCCTCCTCCTCTCCTTCCCCTCCTCCCTCCCTCCCTCCTCCTCCCCCTTCTCCTCCCTCTCTCTCCTCCTCCTCTCCCTCCTCCTCCTCCCTCCCTCCTCTTCCCACTTCTCCTCCCTCTCTCTCCTCCTCCTCCCTCCCTCCTCCCCCTCCCCCTCCTCCCTCCCTCCTCCCCCTCCTCCCTCCCTCCTCTCCCTCCCCCTCCCCCTCCTCCCTCCCCCTCCCCCCTCTTCTCCTCCTTCCCCCTCCCCCTCCCCCTCCCTCCTTCCCTCCCTCCTCCTCCCCCTTCTCCTCCCTCTCCCTCCTCCTCCTCTCCCTCCTCCTTCTCCTCCCTCCCTGCTCCCCCCCAGTCCTCAGCTTGGGTTCTTCCCCTCATCGCCCTTCCTTGTGCAGGTCTCACTCTCCCCCCTCTTACTCTGTCTTGGTGTCTGTTTCCTTCCTTCTCTCTGACTTTCTCTTTCACTCTTCGTCTCTCTCATTTCTGCCTCCCTCTCACTTTTCTCTTATTTCCTCTTTCTATATCCGTATTTCCTCTTCCTATATCTGTACCATTTCTTTTCTATTTCCTACTCATTCTCTTATTTCTCTTTTTGCCTCTTATTTTCTCACTGATGCAGCCCTGCTTGCTCTCTCCTCCCACCTCCCCATCCCCGTTCAGCCCCTCCTGTTGCCCCTCACCCACGTCCCTGGCCCCAGACTCACCCAGCTCCTCTCCAGCTTCCTCACTGGAAGAAAGGCAGCAGCTCAGTGAGACCCAGCCCCGGCCCGGCCCCCGCAGCTGTGGCCCCTCACTCTGCCTCCCCTGGGGTTCCCATAGCCAAGCCTGGCCTCTCCATTCGGACAGCCCCCCCAGCTTCTCCCTTCCTCCCCAGGGGTGTCAGGGCTGAGGGGCGCCGGGATAGCAGCAGGAAGGGGGCGGGGCCGCCCGGGGCATTGCGGGGGGGGGGGGGGTGTGAGAGGGTCAGGGCAGCTCACCTCTCCTATGGAGCCGACACAGACAGGCGAGCAGAATGACCACAGCCACAGCCAGGAGCCCCCCCAGCCCCAGGGCCGCATAGGAGAAGGCAGCTGGGGAAAGGGGTGCGTGTGAGCGCCCCTTCCCGCTCCAGCTCATCCCACCGCCGGCTGGCCAGGACCTCAGCAGCTCCCCTGGCAGTTTTAGAGGCATAAGAGCAGGCCCTGTGCCCATAACCTGGCTTCTGGCAGAGGCACGCCCTCCATCCCTCTAACCCCTGACCCCGGGGCGCCGTCCCTCTAACCCCTGACCCCAGGGCACCGTCCCTCTAAACCCTGACTCCGATCACCCTCGGAGGCTCCCACTGCCGCCCCCCTGTGGCCCCCCAGTCCCTGGCCCGCTGCCCCCGGCCTGCACCCCGCTCTGTCCGCGCTGTGCCTGGGCCCGGGCGAGGCCGCCTCACCTGAGAGGACATCAGCACCTTCCATGAGGCCACAGGAGACCGGTTGGAGGGAGGCAGACTGGCCCCTGCCCAGCGGCCTAGGTGGCCTGGGCGAGTCACGTGCCTCAAGTTCCTCATCGGTCAAGTCTGCCTCTGGCGGTCTCCTTAGGCCCAGCGGCCTCGCTCTGCCCAGCCCTGACCTGGCACTTCCCTTCCCGTCACTGCTCCTCTGTGCAGCATGGGAAGGGCTACAGTGCCCGCTCTGACCCCCTCCCCCCTCCCCCCGACGGTGGCGCCTGGGCCTCTGCAGCCCAGCAGTTCTGGGTTCGGTTCAGGAAGAGCAATGGTGGGAGGAGCCGGGTGTGGCGAAATGTGGGACCGGAGGGAGGGCGTGGGGACCGGAGGGAGGGCAGCGAGCAGCGTCCAGGAGCGAGTATGTCTTGGGAAGAGGGAGACAGACACCACAGCACCTCCCCGGTGACCCTGCTGCTGGCTGTGCCCATCACTGTGCTGGCCGTGCTGGCAGCTTGGCAGGGCGGGCACATCCCGCTGGCGAGGGCAGGAGCCTCTGGGGCCCCCAACTTTCCTCCAGGCTTCCTGCCGCAGCCGTGGTTCCTGTCTGAGGGCAGAGGGAGGCCTCGGCCTTCACCCCGGCCGGATGCACCGCCCGGGGGGGGGGGGACGGCCTCCTGGGCCCCAGAGGAACTGCCGTGTGGGGCGGGTGTGGAGCAGAGGCCCGGGGGCAGGAGGCGCCAGCGGCCAGGAGGGAGGGCTGCTTTCCCCGCAGGACTCCTCTGGCCCGGGAGCCTCAAAGCCATGCTCTCCCACTGCTCACAGCCTCACCTCACTCTGGGGTGCCGGTCCGCTCCCCCTGCCCCATCCCTGCTCTCTCCCAGCTCCCCCAGAGCCATGGCCTGCAGGTGGGGGGGGCAGGAGGGGGCAGAGGGGGCGGGGGTGACTCTAGAGGACAGGACAGCCGGCAGACAGCCTAGCGAGCGGCCCGGGGAAGCACGTGCTCACCGCAGGCATCCCCCCTTCACCTTCTCCCTCAGCCTCCGTGTCTCCCAGCAGCCTTAGAGGGGAGCTGGGCTTTGAGGGTTAGGCTGGGACATCCTTCCTTTCAGACCCTGGACGGGACGGAGCACCTGCTCGGCTCCAGCCGTCCCACTGACCCTGCAAGGAGCCGGCGCCTTCGCCTCCTCGGCTGCCCGGACCACTTTCCCAACGCTCCCCACTCCGCCTCCCCGCAGCGCGGCCACGGGGGGGGGGGGGGGGGCGGGCGCACACCTGCTCCCGCATCACGGGGGCTCTGGGGGTTGCAGGGTGGCTCACTGGTGTTTGGGCCCCTCCCCCCTTTCTCTCGCAGGGTGCATGGCTGGCTGATTTACAAACCGCAAAGTCAAGGGCAGCCAGAATAAGTCTGATGGGCACTGCTGTTGGACCCAGGGTTGCTGACTGGCTAGAGTTGGGAAGATCCAGGGTCCCAGGAGGGGTGGCGTCCGGTGGACTTCCTGGGCAGTAGCATGCCGGGGGTGGGGGGAGCCACGGGGTAAGCCAGCAGTAGTCGGAGGCCCTCTGAGCAGAGCCTGGACGAAGGCTCCTGGCGCCCTGGGTGGAGAGGGTGCGCCCTGGGCCTGGAGCCTGAGGCGAAGCCCGGGAGCTGGGCAGGCCGGCCCAGGTCCGCTGCCTGGGTCCACATGCAAATTCAGAAACTTTCTCTACTTCCTCCCTCTCCCTCCACAGTGCTCCTCACTGCAGGGCAGTGGGACAATATTCAGTTTCATTAAAAAAAACAAAAAAAAAAAACTTATTAAAAACTTTAGAGAAAAATGGGAAGAACTCAACAGTGAATCTGTCCCCACCACCTAGATTCTATAATACAATTAGCTTTTTTCTACATTTGCTTTATCACTTATGGCTCATCTCGTTATTGGATACCTTTCAACGCTGCAAACATCGGTGCATCCCATCTCTAACCTCCCTGCTGTGTTTATCTCGCACGGGTCCAGCGTCTGCTTCTCCATTCTGTTTTGGAGGCTGAGGGAGGTGGCGTCTGCGTGCAGTGAGGTATACAGATCTGAAGCCAGCACTTAGCTTCTCAATATCTCGTGGTCAAGGCTCTGAAGCCAGACTGCCTGGGTTTCAAATCCCGACACTACCGTTACTGTGTGACCTTTCACAAGCTCCTTAACCTCTCTGTGCCTCTTCCAGGATTTTTGTCAGGATTAAATTATTATGTATATAAAGTGTGTAGATCCGTGGCAGGCACATGCTGAATGCTATTTGCCTATATATATATTTAAATCTATTTTTATTGATTTCAGAGAGGGAGAGATAGAAACATCGATGAGAGAATCCTTGATTGGCTGCCTCCTGCATGTTGTACGGAGCCCGCAACCCTTGACTGGAACTGAACCTGGGACCCTTTTGTCCGCAGGCCGACGCTCTATCCACTGAACCACACCGGCTAGGGCCCAATAGGGCCCAATAGCTACATTACTGTTGTTATCCAAACACACACATGCCCTTGCGAAGGGGGATGATGTGCAACCACCTGACTTCCTGGGCCGGGCCTTTCCCTCAGCCCCTACATCAGCCCCGCGTTCTGCACTGTCCACCATAGCATGGTGCATAGTGCTGCTCGGCCTCCTCATTCCCTTGTCATTTCTTCATAACATTTGGTCAGCACCTGCTCCACGGCGAGGACTCCTGGGTGCCACGCTCTGGGGGGTGCCCAGGGAGGCGATGCCCCCCAACCACCTCAGCGAGCAGGAGCCGTGAGGCAGCCCCCTCAGCTGCCATCGCTGCCAGTTCTGGGCCTGGGGGGAGCGTGGGGATCGAGGTCGGCCCAGGGCGGGGATAGCTCTTCTCAGGGACATCTATCCCTCAAGACCCCCGTTCTGGACCTCAGGGTTGGGGTGCAGCACCCGCCTTAGCTTTTTTAGGGCTGCAGGCTGGGCATTGGGAGTTCTGTGCTCTCACTGCAGCTCTGCTGCCAGGCTTTCTGCAGGCCACCTGCCCTGCCCGGCAGCGCAGCCCTCCGGAGCCCCGAGGCCCCTAAGGCCCCCTCCACTCGTACCCGGAAAGCTGCCTCCTCCCTCCACTCCTTCCCCAGTTCAAGGAACCCAGCATCCAGCTGCCCCACCCCAGCTCTGGGTAAACAGGAAGCTGGGTGAGGGGAGCAGGGCGTGTGGAAAGTCCCAGCCAGGTGTGTGGGTCCATGGGGGGGTGGCCCCACCCCTGAGATATGAAAGCCCCCCTGCCCTGGCCCTGGCTCAGTCTCAATGGGGGCCCTGGGGCTGGAGAGCTGGGGGAGGAGGCCCCAGGGGAAGAGCTGCCTCCTGCTGGCCGTGGCAGGAGCCGCCTCCCTGGTGACCCTGCTGCTGGCTGTGCCCATCACTGTGCTGGCCGTGCTGGTCGTGGCGCCCCCGAAGCCAGGGCTGGTGAGTGCTGCTCCCGCTCCGCTGGCTGTGCCGGGGCTGGCCCGCCGGCCTCCGGAGCCGGTCCTTCCGTGCTCCTGACGCTGCGCCTCCTGAGGTCGCCAAGCCCTTCCTGGCCGTCTCCCTCCTCCCCTTCCCAAGCATACTCGCTCCTGTCGCTTGCTCTCCCCTCCAGGGAGGCGGTGCTGGCTGAGGCTGGGTCTACAGGGGAGGGTGGGTTGGCATCAGCTAGACTGACCTCTGGGCACTGCGGCCCTCCCTCCCCGTCCAGGTGGCAGAGCCCCCTGACCCCGGGGCACGAGCACTGGCCCAGCGGCGACCCGGTAAGAGCTCCCCCGCTCCAGCTCCCCGGGCTCCTCGCCCCATCCACCTGCGCCCCCAGATGCACTCCGCTCCTCGGGGACGGGCCTCTCCCTGGCCGCCGCCCAGCCCTGGGGGGGGGAGGCAAGCGTGGCGGCCCTGCCCCAATCCTGGGCTCTCGGTCCGTCCAGGGTCCCAGGAGCTGCCGGAGCAGGACGCAGAAACCGACCCCAGCCCCGGGCCCCCGGCCGCCCACCTCATCGGTAAGGACGGGGCAGACGGCCGGCCGCCCTGCCCGCCGCGGGGAGCCCGGGTCCCGCCGGGCGGCGCCAGCCCCACGGCTCGGCGCCCGCGCCCCGAGGAGCCCCCTCCCCCTTCCCTTCCTCCCCGTCCCTTCCCTCCCCCTCCCCCCCGCCCCCGGCCGGCCCGGACCAGCGCCTCCCCCTCTCTCCCGCAGGCGCCTGGACGCGCGGCGGCGGGCTGGGCTGGGAGGCGGCGCAGGAGGAGGCGTTCGTGCGCAGCGGCGCGCGCTTCGGGGCGGCGGGGCTGGCGCTGCCGCGCGACGGGCTGTACTTCCTGTACTGCCACGTGGGCTACCGCGGCCGCGCGCCCGCCGGCCCGCCGCCCGCGCGCGCGCTCACGCTGCACAGCCGGCTGTTCCGCGCGGGCGGCGCCTACGGCCGCGGCGCCCCGGAGCTGCTGCTGGAGGCGGCCGAGACCGTGCGGCCGGGCGACCGCGCGGACGCGGCCGGGCGCCTGTGGTACGCCAGCGTGGGCGTGGGCGGCCTGGCGCGGCTGCGGCGCGGCGAGCTCGTCTTCGTCAACGTCAGCCACCCCGAGCTGGTGGACGCGCGCCGCGGCAAGACCGGCTTCGGGGCGGTGCTGGTGGGCTGACCGGGGCGAGGCCGGCTCCGGGGCGGTGCTGGGGGCTGACCTGGGGGGCGGGGGCGGTGCTGGGGGGCTGACCCGGGGGGCGGGGGCGGTGCTGGGGGGCTGACCCGGGGGGGGGCGGTGCTGGGGGGCTGACCTGGAGGGCGGGGGCGGTGCTGGGGGCTGACCTGGGGGGCGGGGGCGGTGCTGGGGGGCTGACCCGGGGGGCGGGGGCGGTGCTGGGGGGCTGACCCGGGGGGGGCGGTGCTGGGGGGCTGATCCGGGGGGCGGTGCTGGGGGGCTGACCCCGGGGCGCCGGAGGGGGGCGGGGCGCACAATAAAGAGCCGCGGCGGCGAGCCCACGAGCCCACGTGTCTGTCCGGTTGCTTGGGGCTCTGCGTGCCCCGCGACGCTCGACCCAGCGGGGCTCCCCGGCGGCCCCCTCTGCCCCAACGGCCTCGCCCGCATTGGCCCGGCCGAAGGGTAGAAGGGAGGGGATCGCCCACACCCCATAGCTTCTCCCAGCACCTGTTCCAGAGCCGCATGGCCCCCCCAACACACACACACACACACACACACACCCCTCCCTCCTCCCGTCCCTCCCAGCAGGGAGCGCTCGGTGCCGGACAAGGACCCGGCGAGCTCAGCAGAAAGGCCCCGCGCAAGGGCAGCCCTGAGATGCTGGGGGCAGAGGAGCGGCGACGCTGGGCTGCAGGGGGGAGGCTGAGGAGGAGAGAGGGCTTGGGATGGTGTCTGGGGACTCAATGGAGAACCTGAGGAGGAGGGAGGGAGGAGGAGGAGGAGCAGGAGGGGGAGGAAGAGCAGGAGGAGAAGGGAAGGAGGAGGAGAGGAGCAGGAGGAGAAGAGGAGCAGGAAGAGGAAGGGAGGAAGAGGAGGGGAGGAGGAGGAGAAGGGGAGCAGGAGGAGGAGAAGGGGAGGAAGGAAGAGCAGAAGGAGGAGAGGAGGAGGAGGGGAGGAAGGAGAGGAGCAGGAGGAGGGGAGGAGGAGCAGAAGGAGGAGGAGAAGGGGAGGAGGAGAGGAGAAGGGGAGCAGGAGGAGGAGAAGGGGAGCAGGAGGAGGAGAGCAAGAGGAGGAGAAGGGGAGGGGAAGGAGGAGGAGGAGAAGGGGAGGAAGAGGAGAAGGAGAGGAGGAGGGGAGCAGGAGGAGGAGGAGGAAAGGATGATGCCTCCTGCAGGGATGGAAAGTTCTCACCTCTGTCGCACTTCAGGCCCCCTTCCCGGAGGGGCAAGTGTGGGGGCCTGGGGTGAGTAACTGCAGCCCTCTCACCCCATGACTGACTTTCAGCCCCGAGGGGAGGCGGAGGGGGCCCCAAGGCCCTATCTAGGTCACCCCAGTGGGTCACCCGCCCTGGCACACCGCAGGTTTCCCCTGCCTGCTGTCGCCGGTATTTCATTTCTTCACTCTATCATTTCCTCTTTGGTCAGGATTTTTCTCTTAGGAAACATCGTACATCAAACAAAACATGTTAAAGTCCCGATGTCAGGTGGCAGTGCCCTCCTTGGACCTGGCACGGCCTCAGAACGGGGTGTGGCGGAGACATGCTTGCCAAACGAGTTTGCAGTCAGCTCGGCATCTGCGCCGATTTTGAGTGGAAGCGTTCGGAAAGGACCGGTTGAGATATTACCAACATACACGAGTCTCAGGGACTAGGTCAGGTCAGCTGAACAGGTGCCTCTCCTTTTAGGAGGCCATGATGCTGTGGCTCCCAAAATCGCTGGCAGGCCTCTGGTGCGAATTACCAGGTATTTACAACGACACGTCTCCATGGAAACCAAAGAAAACTGTAGCCATGGGCGCTCCGGCGCTCTGAAGGCAGCCAGGCCCGCGTCCGGACCTCTGGCCCCCGGGGCGCTCCGTGGGAGCCGAGGCTGACCGCCCTGCCGGCAGTTTGCTGTCCGGTGCTCCCGCTCCACCTGCCAGGAAGTGGCTTTCGCCACTCATCCGATAAAGCTTCCGAGATGCTGCGAGGGTCTGGCTGGCGGTGCCAACGGCTTCGTTGGTTTTCCCGAGTCACTGCTATCCCTTGCAGCTTCTGCTCGTACCTGAGTCTGCACGTCTCTCTCAAGGACACCCCACTGAAAGCCTGGTAGCAAAGCCGCTTTCCAAATGTGTCCTCTGACAAGGAGAACAGGTCTTACAAACACGCAAACAATGTTGCCATGAAAATAAGAATACTCACTGATGTCTGAATCCTGGAGGAATCAAGAGATAGACAAAGGTCAATGTTTCAATTCTGCTTACAAAGGAATAATTGCTCTAATTCACAGGTTGCTAAAGAAAAAACGTTTCTTTATGTCTAGAAAAACAAAAAAAAGTGTCAGGTTGGAGACGCATAGCCAGGTGTTAGAGCAAACTAGAATTCAACACCTGGTCCAGTTTGGCTGTGTGAACAAAACCTCCAGAGAGCAGGTTTGCTCAGTGGTGACAGCGTTGGCCTGAGGACTGAAGGGTCCCGGGTCTGACTGTGGTCAAAGGCACAGGTGAGGATTAACAGTAATGCCAAAAAAAAAAAAAAAAAGATATTAGAATCTAATATCCAGAAAGGTGTATTAATTCTCTCTAAATAACCCTCGGTTTTACCAGATATAGCAAAGACCAATTTGTTTGTGAAATAAATGTAGTTCCAATCACGTTGCTTGTTATTTACATAGGAACAGCAAGAGTGGCAAGTAACCGTATTGCTTTTAAAAATCTGTTTTACCCAGCTGGTGTGGCTCAGTGGGCACGATTCAATTTCTGGTTGTGGGCTCGATCCCCATGGGGGACATGCAGGAGGCAGCCATCAATGATTCTCTCCCATTGTTGATGTTTCCATCTCTCCCTCTCTCTTTCCCTCTGAAATAAATTTTTAAAAAATTAAAAATCTGCTTTGCTGGAATTTGTCATAAGGAATCTTCTTAAGGAACTTTAATGGCCCCTGAGGCCAGAAAAGCCACAGCAAGGACTTGTCAGCAGACAAATCTATAGGTTTGGCGAGTTCCTCTCTTCTTGAGGTCCCCAGAGTAACTGAGGCCCTGCACCTGCCAGGAAGTGGCCTTCGCCACTCATCCGATAAAGCTTCCGAGATGCTGCGAGGGTCTGGCTGGCGGTGCCAACGGCTTCGTTGGTTTTCCCGAGTCACTGCTATCCCTTGCAGCTTCTGCTCGTACCTGAGTCTGCACGTCTCTCTCAAGGACACCCCACTGAAAGCCTGGTAGCAAAGCCGCTTTCCAAATGTGTCCTCTGACAAGGAGAACAGGTCTTACAAACACGCAAACAATGTTGCCATGAAAATAAGAATACTCACTGATGTCTGAATCCTGGAGGAATCAAGAGATAGACAAAGGTCAATGTTTCAATTCTGCTTACAAAGGAATAATTGCTCTAATTCACAGGTTGCTAAAGAAAAAACGTTTATGTCTAGAAAAACAAAAAAGTAAAGAAGCAGCAATATTTCAAATAAAAAGTCATAAAAATTGTAATCATTCAGTCCCAGGTTATTAATTCTTGTTGGTCTTGTTCTTTTTGTTAACTTTGAGGAATACAGGTTTTTAAAAATAAATTTGTATTGATTTCAGAGAAGAAGGGAGAGGGAGAGAGAGAAACATCAATGATGACAGAGAATCATTGATCGGCTGCCTCCTGCACGCCCCCCACTGGGGACCTAGTGGGAATCCCAGGCATGTGCCCTTGACCAGAATCGAACCTGGGACCCTTCAGTCCGCAGGCTGGCGCTGTGTCCACTGAGCCAAATTGGCTAGGGCTCCAGTTTTTCGTTAAGAGTTTTGCAAACCCTCATCCAGTCCTGAGGTATAGTCTAACAGTTAAGCAGAAATGTGTATTTTAGCCAAGACCGGTTTGGCTCAATGGATAGAGCGTCGGCTTGGGGACTGAAGGGTTCGATTCCAGTCAAGGGCATATACCTTGGTTGCGGGCATATCCTCAGTAGGGGGTGTGCAAGAGGCAGCTGATCGATGACTCTCATTGATGTTTCTAGCTCTCTATCCCTTCCTCTCTGTACAAAATCAATAAAATATATTTTTTTTTAAAAAAAGAAAGAAATGTGTATTTTTGAGGAATCTCTCTGAAGATGAAACAAAAATCAGAGTAAACCGGCAACTCTGTAAATGACAGAATGATGTGGTTAAAGGTCTGACCACAATGCAGTTGACAAAAATTTGCTTTTCTCTGCAACACACATTTTGAGATAACTGAAATTGCAAATGAAAACATCGTATCAGAATATTGTAGGTTCCTAGATTTTTAATACAATTTCTAGAACATTTATTTTAATAAGATTGATATTACATACAAGTATAACATTGTTTCTTATTTGACAATTCTTCCCATGTAATTTTAGCAACTCAAAGACCTAATATGCAGACCTAATTTGTTTATTTTCCTTCTTGTTTTGTTTTTAACTGTGTTTGTTGAGAAGGGAGAGAGAGAAACGGCAAAGATGAGAATCAGTCCGCTGCCTCCTGCATGCCCCACAGGGGACCAAGCCCCAGCCTGGCATGTGCCCTGGCCCAGCCGAGCCAGACCTCCTGGTTCACGGGCTGCTTCCCTCCTGTAAAGAGGGGCCTCCGTTAGGAGGCGTCATGGATTTTCTTTAAAAATCACAAAAGTTATGTTTAGGTTAAGAAAGGACCCCAGTCGGGACCGGTTTGGCTCAGTGGATAGAGCGTCGGCCTGCGGACTACAAGGTCCCAGGTTCGATTCCGGTCAAGGGCATGTACCTTGGTTGCGGGCACATCCCCTGGGGGGGGGGGGTGCAGGAGGCGGCTGGTCGATGTTTCTCTCTCATCGACGTTTCTAACTCTCTGTACCTCTCAATTCCTCTCTGTGTAAATCAATAAAATATATTTTTTAAAAAAGAAATAAAGAAATTTTTTAATTTTGGGAAGTATATCAAACATTTCAAAAGCTTAAAAGTAACTGGTCAGCTTTCTGAGGGCGTTGCGGGGCGGGCTCCCGGGGGCCCCGGCTGAAGACGGAGGGACAGTATCCGCGGGACGGGCGGGCGGGGCGGTTCTGGCGGACCCGAGGTCCGGTCCATCAGCGTCCCTGCAGCGGCGCCGTTTTGCCCAAACCCCGGTGTCCTGGGCCGCCACCGGGCTCCGCCCCGCGGCCTCCGCTCCGGGCACCGCACCGGCTGCGGGTGGGCACGGCGGCCCCGCGGTGGGAGAGGAGAGCCGGCCCACCCGCCCAGGCCAGCCCAGAGGGAGCGCGGCCGCCGGCGCTTGGGGGGGTGGGGATGTTAGGGGGTGGGGGTGTTTGGGGGTGGGGGTGTGGAGATGTTTGGGGGTGGGGGGTGTTTGGGGGGGGTGTGGGGTTTTTTGGGGGTGTTCAGGGGTGGGGGTGTTTGGGGTGGGGGTGTTTGGGGGTGGGGGGTGTTTGGGGGTGGGGCGTGTGGGGGTGGGGGGTGTTTGGGGGTGTTTGGGGTGGGGTGTTTGGGGGTGGGGGTGTTTGGGGGTGGGGGTGTTTGGGGGTGGGGGGTGTTTGGGGTGGGGGGTGTTTGGGGGTGTTCAGGGGTGGGGTGTTTGGGGTGGGGGTGTTTGGGGTGGGGTGTGTGGAGGTGTGATGTTTGGGGTGGGGGTGTTTGGGGGTGGGGTGTGGGGAGGTGTTTGGGGTGGGGGTGTTTGGGGGTGGGGTGTGGGGAGGTGTTTGGGGTGGGGGTGTTTGGGGTGGGGGTGTTTGGGGGTGGGGTGTGGGGAGGTGTTTGGGGTGGGGGTGTTTGGGGTGGGGGTGTTTGGGGGTGGGGTGTGGGGAGGTGTTTGGGGTGGGGGTGTTTGGGGTGGGGGTGTTTGGGGGTGGGGTGTGGGGAGGTGTTTGGGGTGGGGGTGTTTGGGGTGGGGTGTTTGGGGGTGGGGTGTGGGGAGGTGTTTGGGGTGGGGGTGTTTGGGGTGGGGGTGTTTGGGGGTGGGGTGTGGGGAGGTGTTTGGGGTGGGGGTGTTTGGGGTGGGGTGTTTGGGGGTGGGGTGTGGGGAGGTGTTTGGGGTGGGGGTGTTTGGGGTGGGGGTGTTTGGGGGTGGGGTGTGGGGAGGTGTTTGGGGTGGGGGTGTTTGGGGTGGGGGTGTTTGGGGGTGGGGTGTTTGGGGTGGGGGTGTTTGGGGTGGGGTGTGTGGAGGTGTTTGGGGGTGGGGTGTTTGGGGTGGGGGTGTGGAGATGTTTGAGGGTGGGGTGTTTAGGGGGGGTGGGGGTGGGGAGGTTTGGGGGAGTGTGGGGGTGGGGGAGGTTTGGGGGTGTTCAGGGGTGGGGGTGTTTGGGGTGGGGGTGTTTGGGGGTGGGGTGTGGGGAGGTGTTTGGGGTGGGGGTGTTTGGGGTGGGGTGTTTGGGGGTGGGGTGTGGGGAGGTGTTTGGGGTGGGGGTGTTTGGGGTGGGGTGTTTGGGGTGTGGGGTGTGGAGGTGGGGGTGTGTGGGGGGAGCAGTCCGGCAGGCCTCGGTTGGCAGCCCAGCTCGCGGTGCGGTGCGGTGCGGGCGGTGCGGGCGGAGCCGTGCGGTGCGGGCGGTGCGGGCGGTGCGGTGCGGGCGGTGCGGGCGGTGCGGGCGGTGCGGGCGGTGCGGGCGGTGCGGTGCGGGCGGTGCGGGCGGTGCGGTGCGGGCGGTGCGGTGCGGGCGGTGCGGGCGGTGCGGGCGGTGCGGTGCGGGCGGTGCGGGCGGTGCGGGCGGTGCGGTGCGGGCGGTGCGGGCGGTGCGGTGCGGGCGGTGCGGGCGGTGCGGGCGGTGCGGGCGGGCGGTGCGGGCGGGCGGTGCGGGCGGGCGGTGCGGCCGCTAAAGGTGGGCCGCGCCTGTGCTCGGTTCGCAGAGCCCGGGGAGCTGCTCCCGCCACGCAGGCCCGCAGCCCGCGGTGAGTGGCACGGGCTGACCGGCACCTGCCCTCTGCCGTGGCTTTGGTGGTGAATTTAAAACGACAAAAAAAATTCAAATGATTCTTTCAAAGTAATAAATAAATAAATAATAAAAATAATGGTCAAATAGGATCACAGGTCCCCGTCAAACAATACCCGCTTATGTTTAATCATTGTGACGATCAAAAACTTCACAGGCAAATACAGAAAGTTAAGTATTTGTTAACAAAATTTAGCTCTTTTAATATTAAGAAGACTATTTACCCAAATAATTAAAGACCTGATGGTACAGAGGACATAAAATAATTTTAATAAAACACAGAATATTTGTTTTCTCTTTATAATTTATTAAGAATATACCAATATGCCGAAACCGGTTTGGCTCAGTGGATAGAGCTTCGGCCTGCGGACTGAAAGGTCCCGGGTTCGATTCCGGTCAAGGGCATGTACATTGGTTGCGGGCACATCCCCAGTAGGGGGTGTGCAGGAGGCAGCTAGTCAATGATTCTCTCTCATCGATGTTTCTAGCTATCTATTCCTCTCCCTTCCTCTCTGTGAAAAATAAATAAAATATATAAAATAAATAAATAAATATTGATGGGAAAAAATATCCTTGGGAGAGATTTAAGGAAAAAAGTGCATTTCCATATCTTATATCTTCTTTTCTTAAAAACACATATTATTTCCTTCCATTTTTATTATAATCCTTTTATTTTCTTTTAAAAATCTTTATTGTTTTTTTTGTTTTTGTTTTTGTTTTTTTGTTTTTAAATATATTTTATTGATTTTTCGCAGAGAGAAAGAGAGAGGGATAGAGAGTTAGAAACTTCGATGAGAGAGAATCATCGATCAGCTGCCTCCTGCACACCCCCTACTGGGGATGTGCCCGCAACCAAGGTACATGCCCTTGCCCGGAATCGAACCCAGGAGTTTTCAGTCCGCAGGCCGATGCTCTATCCACTGAGCCAAACCGGTCCCGGCTAAAAATCTTTATTGTTGAAAGCATTACATATATCCCCTTTCACCTCCCCCATTGACCTCATATTAATTTTAATTCTTAACCCTTAGAAACCTTAATTTCTAATGACAACTGAAAACTAAGCAATTAGATTGGCCAATTTATGAATATATTTCATAACCTCTAGAAACATAGATTATTTACTGGAAAATATATTTCATAACTTTTAGGTTTTTTAAAATTCAATTTTAGAAAGAGGAAGGGAGGGAGGGAGGGAGGGAGAGAAACACCCACATCAGAAACATTGTCTCCCTCACTCGCCCTGACCGGGGATCAAACCCACCACCTTTGGGTGTAAGGACAGTGCTCTGGCCAACTGAGCCACGCTGGCCAGTATTTCATAATTTTTAGGTACTTATGCTTCCTTAAGTATGAAACATGTCCATTAACAGATCCAAATTTATGTTTCAGTTAACTGTAATAAGAAGTCAAAAGTAGCCTAAACCGGTTTGGCTCAGTGGATAGAGCATCGGCCAGCGGACTAAAAGGTCCCAGGTTCAATTCTGGTCAAGGGCATGTACCTTGGTTGCGGGCACATCTCTAGTGGGGGGTAGGCAAGAGGCAGCTGATCGATGATTCTCATTGATGTTTCTAACTCTCTATCCCCCTCCCCTCTCTTCCTCTCTGTAAAACAATCAAATATATATATATATATATATATATATATATATATATATATATATATATATCAAAAGTAGATAAACTTTGAATCTGTTTTTTTGAAAACCAAGATGGTGGCATAGGTAAATACCTAAATTGCTACCTTGCACAACAATATCAAAACTACAACTAAAAGACAAAACAGACACCATCCAGAACCACAGGAAAGCTGGCAGAGTGGGAAATCTACAACTAGAAGGAAAGAGGAAAGCACATTGAGACTCAGAGGAGCTGCGGAAGGCTGAGCTAAGAAGATGGGCGGCTGACTGCATGGGCAGCTGAGTGCACAGCTGGCTTTCTAAAGCAGGAGGGAGACAGAAGGTCCCGACTGAACTGAACTCCAGTTCTGGGCGAGTTTCTGGGAAAGCAGACTCATTCGGGGAGAAACTGGACTGTCGAGCAGCGGGTGAAACTCGAGGGTGGCTTTTTCTCAGAGGTGCTTGCAGCAATTACCAAGGAACACTGAGACCCAGGAGCCTCATAGGGCAGGGCTGACGGAAGCCATTGTTGTTTGCCCCACCCTGAGACTCTGCCCCATCCAAGCTGAGCACAGAGGCTTTTGCAAGTCTTATCCCATGAGGGTGTCTCTAGCACAGAAGTTCTCCCAGCATAGACACAGCTGGTCCTCACAGCCAGTTAGCCTGGAGGTCAATTCCTCCCAGTGATACTACAACAAGGCTGTGCACACAGTCCACAAAGGGGTGCACCAAAAGTGTCCACCTCAGGTAGCTGGGGAGGCCGAGCCACTGGACACTTAAAACACAAAGCCACTCTACCAACTCAGGGAAGCAGCGAAAATGTAGAGACAAAACGGATCACAAATGAAAGAAATGGAGGAAAGTAAAGGACTAGATATAGAGTTCAAAACCACAGTTATAAGGTTTTTTAAGAATTTTCTAGAAAAGGCGGATAAATTTATTGAGACCATCAAGGATATGAAAAAGGACCAACTAGAAATTAAACATACACTGACTGAAATAAAAAATATTATACAAAGACTGGAAGATCGCAAGAATCAAGACTGGAAGATCGCAAGAATTAAGACAAAGATTTAGAACACAAAGAGCCAGAGGACACTCCTCTGCAGAAGGGAGAAGATAAGAGAATCCAGAAAGTTGAAGATAGTGGAAGAAACCTCTGGGACAATTTCAAGCGAATTAACATCAGGGGATTCCAGAAGAAGAGAGAGAGCAAGATACTAAAAGAATACTGGAAGAAATAGTGACAGAAAACTTCCCCCACCTGGTGAAAGAATTAGACTTACAAGTCCAGGAAGCCCGCAGAACCCCAAACAAAAGGAATCCAAGGAGGACCACACCTTGGTGACACATCATAATTAAAATTCCAAGAGCAAAAGACAAAGAGAGAATATTAAAAGCAGCAAGAGAAAAGCAGGTAGTTACCTATAAAGGAGCACCCATACGATTGTCAGCTGATTTCTCAACAGAAACCATACAGGCCAGATGGGAATGACAAGAAATATTCAAGGTGATGAATAGTAAGAACCTACAGCCAAAGATAATCTTCCCAACAAAGCTATCACTCAGAATCAAAGGCCAGATAAAGAGCTTCACACGGAGCGGCCAGGCCCGGAGCAGCCGGGCCCAGAGCAGCCGGGTCAGAAGCAGCCAGGCCCAGAACAGCAGCAGCCAGGCCAGGAGCGGCCAGGCCTGGAGCAGCCGGGCCCAGAGCAGCAGGGTTGGGTGTGGCCAGGCCCGGAGCAGCAGCAGCCAAGCCCGGAGCAACTAGATCGAGAGCGGCAGTGGCCAGACCCGGAGCAGCTGGTTGTGGAACAAACCAGAACAACAGAGGCCAGGCCCTGAGCAACCAGGCCCGGAACAGTGCGCTCCTCACCTGCCCCCGCCCCACAGCTGCCTCTCAGACATGGCTGGAAACTTTTGGGGGAACTTGAGGGTCTGCTGAATCAAGTGATGAAGGCTTAGATCTGGATGTGTTGAGTTAGTATAGCGCTGGGGTGTTGATCTGTGAGTGCCTTGTGTGGGGCCTGGATGAGGTTGGTTGATCTATTTGGAAATGTCTTCTGTGTGAAGTGTATCATTGGGCATGTGGAGGTATTATTGATTTGAGAAAATGCTAAGTAACTGATTTACTATCTGAAAAATTTAAAGTTCTGAAAGTTTAAGGTCTCTTGCCAAAAAGAGGTTTTAAAGCTAACACCTTAATTTTAATGGAGAAAGGGAATGACAAACCCTTCCCACCCAGAACAGGTAATCCAATTCCAACCAGCAGCTATCTTTAAACAATGTGTCCATTTACACTTGAATGGCAACACCTTTTGATAGCCTAAGGACAAGTTTACATGTAAACAAGTTTGCTCTCAATTCCCAGGGCAGAAAAAAAAACAAGGTTTAAAATTATTAGATTTTAAAATTTATTCTTAGAAGTGTAAAAGTTTATTAATTTAAAAAAAAACAACAACAACAAAAAAAGGAGATTGAAAAACCTGATGAACAATAATAGCTGTTCGTTGAAGTAGAGTCGGCGATATGGGAGGGGAGTGGACTGACTGTTCTGGGGGGGGAGGGGGGGAGGAAGAGACTGAACCTAAACTGTGCACCTATGGATGAGGACAATGGGGGGTGGGGAGGGGGCGGAGGGTGGGGTGGGATCCTGGTGGAAGGGGGAAGAAATGAGGAACCTTTGTAATAATATGAACAATAAAGATTGATTTAAAAAAAAAAAAAAAAAGAGCTTCACAAATAAAAAAAAGCTAAAGTAGTTCATCACCACCAAACCAGAATTATATGAATTGCTGAAGGGGGTTCTTTCGGAAGAGAAAGTAAATAAAGATAAAAATTATGAACAACAAATACGTAACCATCAACAAGTGAATCTAAAAACCAAGGGAATTAAAAAATCTGATGAACAATATCAACTGGTGAATATAATAGATCAGAGGTATGGAAGGGGAGTGAACTGACGATTCTTGGGGAAAAGGGGAGAGGGGGTGCAGGAAGAGACTGAACAAAACTGTGCACCTATGGATGAGGACAATGGGGGGTGGGGAAAGGGCAGAGGGTGGGGTGGGAACCTGGTGGAAGGGAGCAATTGAGGGGGGGAAGAGGATCACATTTGTAATAATCTGAACAATAAAAATTTATTTTAAAAAAATAAATAAATAAAATAAAAAAATCCCCAACAAGCTTTGAATCTTTAGCTTCCAATTTTGCCAAATTTCTGACCATAGAGTTATTAAGTTCTTTGAAATATCAGGTTTGGGGGGGGGTGATGTAGGGGGAGTGGGAAGAATCATGAAGAAAAGTTAAAGTACCTGCTTAGATGGTCAAACTTCTTTAGGATCCTTTTAGAGCTGCTTTTAAAATCAATTTGTCTTTTTTTGTTTGTTAATTCTCACCTGAGGATATTTTTTCCCATTGATTTTTAGAAAGACTGGAAGGGAAGGAGGGAGGCAGGTGGGGGGGGGGGAGAGAGAGAGAGACTTAATTGGTTGCCTCCTGCATGTACCCGGACCAACCCAGGTATGTGCCCTTGACCAGGAATCGAACCCGTGGCCCTTCAGTGCGTGGGCTGACTCTAACTACTGAATGTACCATCCAGGGCAAAATCAATTTGTCTTTTAGATTAGAAGCTTCTGCATATCAATCGAAGAATCCATTCCTGTACCCCCAAGAGGTTTGAAATTCTCTCTTTAAGAGAGGCGTTTGAGGTGGACTGAAAGTTTTCTCTTACTGGCTTTTAGAGTTTTAAGTCATTTTGGCTAAGTTGGTCTATTTTGTGCCAAAAGGCACACGAGGAGGGACACAAATGTTTGTATATGTAACTGGCCAGTTCGAGTTCCTAGGGGGCAGCTTGGGGTATTTTAGGGGCCCCATGTGAAAGGTAAGCGCCCCTGACAGCGGTCATGGTTGGACAAGAAGACCAGGAGATGGTGTCTATCCGGGCCTCGTTTCACTTCATTTCTTTCTTTTTTTTTTTTTTAATATGTTTTATTGATTTTTTACAGAGAGGAGGAGAGAGGGATAGAGAGCTAGAAACGTCGATGAGAGAGAAACATTGACCAGCTGCCTCTTGCACACCCCCTATCAGGGATGTGCCCGCAACCAAGGTTCATGCCCTTGACCGGAATCGAACCCGGGACCTTTCAGTCCGCAGACCGACGCTCTATCCACTGAGCCACACCGGCTTCGGCTCATTTCTTAGAGGCCCCTCAATTCCGACTGAAAGCCTTTTCACTCAGGTTGCCTAACATTCCTAAGGTGCCGGCCAGGAGGCTGCGAGTTGCGGGAAGGCGCTCCCGGCGGCGCACCAGGGGCCGGTGACGGCCAGAGCCGGCATGGCCGCCGCGAGGGTGAGTCTGGTGCTTAACTTCTGGACAAAGGTGTTCTCGCTCTTGCTCCTGGTCTTTGGCCCTCAGGCCCCCCAGGACCCTGCATTCACCCGCGTGGCCTCCAGCCGTGTGGCCTCTGCCACGGAGCTGAGGCGAACTGGACCCGCGTGGGCGGCAGCTCTGGCCTCCTCTGGGCTCTGCAGGGTCCCCAGCGCACCTCTCCAGGGCTGGGAAGGGAACGCCAACAAAAACACTCATTCTCCCATGCAAACCTTAGAGAGTTCTAGAGACACTGTGAGAACCCCACTCCCACCGTGCGGAAGGAATCTGACTCTGGTAACGGAAGGAGAGTCACAGCCTAGAGGACTCACCACCGGCCCCCAGAGCCGTCACGGAGACACACAGCACACAGGCAAGCACACGCGGCTCAGCCCGGCAGCGCGGGTCCAAACAGAGCGTCCTTCGGGCCAGCGGCCACCGCGGACGGACTGAGCGCCCTGCACCGCGAGGCTCCGGCCGGCAGTAGCCGGTGGAGGCTGGCCATCGGGAGGGATCAGGAGGCTCCGGGGGGCAGTAGCCGGTGGAGGCTGGCCATCGGGAGGCTCCGGGGGGCAGTAGTCGGCGGAGGCTGGCCATTGGGAGGCTCCGGCCGGCAGTAGCCGGTGGAGGCTGGTCATCGGGAGGCTCTGGCTGGCAGTAGCCGGTGGAGGCTGGCCATCGGGAGGCTCTGGCTGGCAGTAGCCGGTGGAGGCTGGCCATCGGGAGGCTCTGGCTGGCAGTAGCCGGTGGAGGCTGGCTATCAGGAGGGATCAGGAGGCTCTGGCCGGCAGTAGCCGGTGGAGGCTGGCGATCAGGAGGGATTAGGAGGCTCCGGGGGGCAGTAGCCGGTGGAGGCTGGCCATCGGGAGGCTCCGGCCGGCAGTAGCCAGTGGAGGCTGGCCATCGGGAGGCTCCGGGGGGCAGTAGCCGGTGGAGGCTGGCCATCAGAAGGCTCCGGCCAGCAGTAGCCGGTGGAGGCTGGCCATCGGGAGGCTCTGGCTGGCAGTAGCCGGTGGAGGCTGGCCATCAGGAGGGATCAGGAGGCTCTGGCCGGCAGTAGCCGGTGGAGGCTGGCGATCAGGAGGGATTAGGAGGCTCCGGGGGGCAGTAGCCGGTGGAGGCTGGCCATCGGGAGGCTCCGGCCGGCAGTAGCCAGTGGAGGCTGGCCATCGGGAGGCTCCGGGGGGCAGTAGCTGGTGGAGGCTGGCCATCAGGAGGGATCAGGAGGCTCTGGCTGGTAGTAGCCGGTGGAGGCTGGCCATCGGGAGGCTCCGGCTGGCAGTAGCCGGTGGAGGCTGGTCATCGGGAGGGATCAGGAGGCTCTGGCTGGCAGTAGCCGGTGGAGGCTGGCCATCGGGAGGCTCCGGGGGGCAGTAGCCGGTGGAGGCTGGCCATCGGGAGGCTCCGGCCGGCAGTAGCCGGTGGAGGCTGGCCATCGGGAGGCTCTGGCTGGCAGTAGCCAGTGGAGGCTGGCGATCAGGAGGGATTAGGAGGCTCCGGGGGGCAGTAGCCGGTGGAGGCTGGCCATCAGGAGGCTCTGGCCGGCAGTAGCCAGTGGAGGCTGGCCATCGGGAGGCTCCGGGGGGCAGTAGCCGGTGGAGGCTGGCCATCAGGAGGGATCAGGAGGCTCTGGCCGGCAGTAGCCAGTGGAGGCTGGCCATTGGGAGACTCCGGCTGGCAGTATCTATTGTCCATCCGAGGCCCGAGGCTTACGGACTGGAAGCACTCGGCCGGGTGCAGGGCTCAGAGGAGGAGAGCGAGCGAGGCTCTGTGGGAAGCAGCCCTTTCTCCAGAAGCAGCAGCTGCCGCTCCGCCTCGGGGCTGGCCAGGGAGTCGTCCTCGGTGACCGATGACCGGCGTCTGTCCGCAGGACCCGGGGTCCGGCTACATGGACATTGGCTCCTTCGTCCTTCAGCCTCCGCAGAGGCTGTCAGGAGGTTTGATGACTCAGGACGGGGGAGTTCACAAGCTTAAGCTCCAGACTGGTTAAAGCAAGAATGAAATGCTTTCCTCCGGCCTCGGCCTCCTGATGTTGGTAATTTAGCTGCTTGGCTACACGACGTTTTACTTCTTTGTGCTGCTCCTCAGTGGCAGCGAGGCACCCAACCTGCGAGCCGGGCCTCGGTTCTGATTCCACACGGTCTGTGGCTCTGGGGGCGGGGAGACCCCTCTTTCCGAGACCCCCCTCGCAGCCCGAAAAATCCAGGGAGACCAAGCTGGCTTGTGGACCGCCACCCACATCCTACTGCTAGCCTTTTACTTCCTTTTCTCTCTTCAGTCCTACCCCCGAGGGGGAGGGGTAGATGGTGCTGGGTGAGGGGGGAAAGCCGGGATCCACGTGGCCGGTCAGGTGCTGTGCGGGCCAGTGCGTCCGTGGTGGCACCGCTCTCTCCGTGTGACCAGGCCAGTGACCGGTCAGGGGCCAGGCGGCCAGGTGGGCTGAGACCCCGGATGCCTGAATGTCTGGAAGCCCTTGGCTGTGACTCAGGTGGCGGAGGGCTCCTCCCGGCTCTCACAACCGCCAGCAGCCGCCCGCCCGGAGCACCTGAGCTCAGGACTTCCCCTCTCCACCTGGAATTCCCGGAGCTGGAAATTCCCGCCCGGGCGGCCGTCGGCGGCCGTCGGGCTGGGCTGCGGGTTTCTTCGGGCGGGGCTGTCTGGCTGAGCTCTGAGGGCTGTGGGGTCTCTGAGCCCCAGCAGTCCAGGGAGTCCGGGCTTGCAAGCCCCGGGGAGAGAGGTCTTCAGGGAGCGGCCGCACGCCCAGTGCAGAGGGGATTCCAAGAAAGAGACCAAGTTGCTCTTCGAAGCACTTTATTTCTCGCCACTGACCAGTAGGGCGGTTACAGGCACAGCTCCCCTGGGGAGCAGAGGTTCAGCGATGTAGCGACAGTCAGTCACTAAATCAACATTATGTAGACACCTTGATCAGATCAATATCTTTTAAAAACACAAGCAAAGGGAGACACCGGGACCAGGAGGCCAGGCGGGAAGAGCCTAGGGTTCAGCTCCATTTTCACGGAAAACGTGTCTGAGCCCGGGCAGCCCTTGCATTGGGTCTCCCTGGACACCTGACCTCCCGAATAAATACTTTATTAGCAAATAAATAAATAATAAATAAATAATAAATAACCACAAGTGCAAACATAAATAGAGGAGCTGGCCCTCGGTGCTCTGCCTCAGGGAAGCTTCCGGGGACATCTGAAGAAAGAAGGGCCTGAGCCACTCAGTCCGTTTGTAGGTGAGATCTCAAGGGTGCTCTGGAGTGTCTGGCCGGAACAAAAGCTCCCCAGGCCTTGGCCCAGGGGTCCCGGCTGCGTTCAGGTATCCAAACCTGCGCTTTGAATGTTGGCAGCGGCCGGAGCCCCGTTGACCAGGCCACACCACAGTGCATCCTAGGTTTCTGAGTGTCGCTTACAGTTTTCAACTCAGCGCCCAGCCCTGAGCCCCAATCCCCTTTCTGGCCCAGAAGGGGATGGAGTGTGGGGAGGAGGGGTGACACAGGGATTGAGGTGGGCCAGAATGCACAGCCTGCTCCCTCACAGGGCAACGATCCCGAAGTAGACCTGCCCGGACTCGGAGAAGTCGAGATAGTCAGGCAGGTTGATCTCGGCGCTGAGCCGGTCGCCCTTGTTCAGCTGGAAGACCCCTCCCAGGTAGATGGGCTCGTACCAGGGCATGGCCTCCGCCCCCTCCGGGGTCTCCCGCTGGCAGGGGCTCTTGATGGCGTAGAGGAGGTTGATCTTGTCCTCGTAGGAGGCAGCAAAGCGGCTGACGGTGTGGGTGAGCAGCAGGGGGGCGTGCGGGCAGCCCCTGCCCTTGAAGAGGACCTGGGAGTAGATGAGGTACAGCCCGTCCACCGGCACCACCAGCTGGTTGTCTGTCAGGCTGACACCATTGGCCAGGAGCGCGTTGACCACCTTGCTCTGCCACTGCAGCTTCCCCACGACTTGCTGGTTTGCTGGAGGGAGAGAGAGGGGAGTCAGGGTGACCTGACAGTCCCACCCCCACATCCTGTTCCTGTCACCTCTGCAGGAGGTTCAGAGCATCCCCCGAGGCCTGTGGGGCTTCTCCTCCTGCCCCACCTTGGATTCAGCGAGTCCTCCTCACAGGGTCTCCACGGACTGTCTAGCTCAGCCGGACTCCGCTCCCAACCTGAGCCCTCCCCGCCCGCCTGCTTCCGCACCCCAGCCACCCTCAGCTCTTACCGACAACATGGGCCACAGGCTTGTCGCCGGGGGCTCGAGAAGACAATCCTGAGGAGGAGAGAGGAAAGGAAAAGGTGAAACCCTACGTTCCCCAAAACAGCCTGGTACTCTGACTCCCATTCCTTACACACACACATCACACCCCCCCTTCACCCCCCGTGCACATCTCCCTGCTGCTGCCATCGAGGGCTGACACTCACTCTGCCCAAAACCAGAGGTGGCAGAGGCTAGGCGACACTCACCGAGGGTCTGGGCCAGCGGGAGGACGTTCATCGGGAACTGCTGGGAGGAGGAGGAGGAGGATCAGTATCGGAGCAGGCCATGGGGTGGGGGGGTGGGGGGTAGCTGGCTGCTTAGCTAGTGTGTACTCCCTGCCGGATGTGTCTGGTTTTCTCTCCACCCATCCATTCATTCATCCACAACCTCTTGTTGAGTGCTGACCACGAGGCAGACACCCTATCTGCATCCTTCCTTATTTCTCCTTCCTTCACCTCGTCTCCTTCACGCCTCCATCTCGTTGCTGCCTCTTTACTCTTATCACTGTCTGCTCCCTTGTCTCTGCTCCTGCCCCACGCCCCTCTGCACGGCTCTCTCGGTGGGTGCTGGGCTGCTTGCTCCTCTGTCCACTCAGCACACGTCAGTGGGCAACAGGTCCTCTCTCCAGCCTTCTCTCGCCCTGATCGCTCCACTTCTCTTTCTGCCTCCCCACTTCTCACCCTCTTTCTCCCCCATTTCTCTCTTGGTGGCAAGGGGGGGGCCAAGGCTGGCGAGGCACTCACCTCTTCCCTCTGGGGGCCGATCAGCCCCAGGTGCAGCAGGCAGAAGACTGCGGAGGCTCCTGCCACGAGGAGGAAGGAGAAGAGGCTGAGGCACAAGCACCGCCTGGAGCCCTGGGGGCCCCCTGCCTTCTGGGGGAGCGCCTCCTCCGCCAGCTCCACGTCGCGGATCATGCTCTCGTGCTATGCTGTGTCTGGGAGGCGCAGGGGCAGGGCGGCTGCAGGAGGAGTCGGGTGTCGCAGGGCGTGCGCTGAGAGACCACTTCCAGGGGGTCCGAGCTGTCTCTCCCTCCTGTCCTCGCTGAGGAGCTTCTGCTGGCGGGCTGCGCGCGGCTGCCTTTATAGCCGGGGAGGAGGGCGGGGATTGCTCGTGCCGCGGAAAACTTCCTTGGTGGAGAAACCCATGAGCTCATCTGGAGGAAGCGGTAGTGGGCTCTGCAGCGCTGTCTCGGTTTGGTTTCTTCTCTATTGCGGGGGTGGGGATTTGGAAAGTTGGGGACACCCAGGCACCAAGGATGCTGGCCACCCTCCCCGTTGGATTTGGAGGTGGCCTTGCTGGGCCGGTCAGTGTTTGAATGTAGGACCTTAAAGGCTGGATGGACTTCAGTTCCCCTCTGCCCCCCAATTCCCATCGTCTCCATTCCTTTTGGGGACCAGGGCTGTGGCCTGTTTCCCTCCCCTTTCCGACAGGACTCACAGGGCAGGCTGGGGATGAGGGTCTCAGAGAGCTGAGTGCTTGACGGGAAGAAACGGGGGGAACGAGCTGGGGCTGAGCTGGGGCTGGGGCCCCGGGAGAGGAGGGGCTGGGGCCCCCGGAGGCCTGGGGGAAGAGAGGGGCAAGCCCGGGACAGCCCAGAGGGCGCGAGGCAGCCTGGGAACCCCGAGCCCCACAGGCAGGCTTCCCCTTTCGTTCTGACGGCTCCACAGGCTGTTTCAGTCTTGGCTCCAAAGGCACGGGGCTGATTTTTGTAGGAAGCCCCGTGTGTGGCCTCGTGACCCAAAAGAACCCCTGGTTCCTCAGATCCCTGGAAAGGGCCTAGAGCCCTGGGCGTGACCCGCTCCCTCAGACGTGCCCTGTGCTTCCGGGGCCCGTGCTCCACCCCACAGCTGGAGACCCTTCGGTGGGCCACTCCTCTCTGTGACCCCGCTCCCCACAGCCTCCACCTTGGCCACGTCCGCCCGTGCGCCCTCCGCGCCCTCCGCGGCCCTGTCCCCCCATTCCTTACACAGCCCCAGGCATTCTCCCCCCACAGACGACAGAGCAGGCGCAGCTCACAGAAAAAGCTTTATTGGCCTCAGGGAGGCGCCATGTCTCCTGGCGAGGTGTCCGCGGGCTCTTCTCCTCCAGGGCGGCCATCGGTGGGCACCCTTATCTCTGTCCGCTGTTTCTCCCTTGGCTCCAGCCCGCCCTCCATAAATAAATAACTTATTTTCTTTCCTCATAAATACCCCGGCCTGCCTGCGGACGGCCACGCTCCAGCCTGCCCTCCTGCCTCCGCGGCGGGGCGGGGCTGCCGGGAAGGTCACGGCAAGGCGACCTTTGAATGGTCAGGGTGGAGGCAGCATGGGCGAGGGCCTTGAGACCAATTTCTTTTTCTGGAATTTTCTACAGAGCGAAGGCTCCGAAGAAGACGGTGCTGGGCGCGAGGAGCAGGTGCGGGACGCCGTCGGTGCTGGTGGAGAGCCGGTCGCCGCGCGCGAGCAGGAACACGGCGCCGCGGAACACGGAGCGCAGCCAGGGCGCCGGGCCGGGCCGCACGGAGGCCTGCGCGCTCAGCAGCGGCACGGCGGCCGGGTGGCGCGCGGAGGACAGCAGCACCGCGTGCGCCAGCAGCAGCGGCCCGGGCCGCCGGCCGGCGAACACCGCCTGCGAGTAGACGAAGTAGAGGCCGGCGGCCGGCACCAGCAGCGAGTTGTTGCGCAGCGCGAAGCCGCGGAGGAAGGCGCGGCCGGCGCCCGCCCTCCAGCGCAGCGCGTCCCGGGCGCCGGGGTCGCCTAGGAGAGCGGAGGGCGCGGCTGAGGCCTGGCCCTGAGCAGGGGGCCGCGGGGGGGGGGGGGGGCGGGGGGCGGGGGGAGCCGGGGGGCGGGGGGAGCCGGGGGGGGGCAGACCGCTGTTTGGGCCCAGAAGGGGAGCAGGAGGCGGGGGCTGTGTCTGGGGGGCGGGGGTGTTTACCAACGAGGTGAGCGGCAGGTTTGAGGGTGCCTGGTGCGAAGTGCTTCTGGGGGTGCTGAGGGGCAGTCTGCGCAGCTGAGAGGCCCACATCGGGGAGCCCCTAGGGGAGAACAGAGTTGGGGGCTCTGGGGCCCAAGGTTCGGCTGCGCCACCCCTGCTCCCCTCCTCCTGCTGTCTCACCTGGGCCACGGGCGGCAGGGCCAGCAGCAGCCCCAGGAGCAGGAGGGGGGCGCCACACCCCCTCCGCGGGCAGAGGCGTCCGGGCGGAGGCATGGGAGACCTGCAGGGGGGAGACCTGAGCGGGCGGGGCGGCGCGGGGCCCAGCCGGCCTCCTCCCAGGCCACAGCCCCCGCGAGACAGGCCGACAGGCGGCCACAGGCAGAGGCGGACGAGATGCATCGGACCGAGGTGAGCGAGCAGGGAGAGAGACACGGAGGGGAGCAGGGGGGGAGGCAGACACAGGCCGAGGCAGACGGAGACAGAGGAAGAGGCCCGCCGAGCTGGGAGTGAGGGAGCACCAGGCCAGCGGCCCAGGCCAGGCCAGGCCCAGGCCGGCGGCGGGGCGCGGGGCGAGCCGGGGGGCGCGGGAGAGGGTGGCGGGGGCTCACCTGCGAGCCGGGCCTTTATAAAGGAAGCGGCAGCGGCGGGCGGTTCTGGGCCGACGGCCGGGGAAGCCCCCAGGGCTTAGGAGGTGCTGCCTTCAGCCCGAGGCAGGAAGGCTGAGGCCCCGCGAGAACCAACCGCAGGCTGCACGGACGCCTGGGTTCTGGGAAGGGTGGGTGGGGGTCAGGGGAATTGTGGGCCGGGGGGCCGGGAGTGGGGTCAGGCCTAGGAGTTCCAGAGAAGGACGGTGAATTCGGGGAGCCCAGGGCAGCAGCTGGTGCGGAGGGCGGTTCGTGGAACAGCTCGGCATCCTCCCGACTGCGGGCTTCTCTCTGCCACCCCTCTCCCCTCCCCTGTCCTGTCCCAGCGGCCCTGCCCGGTGTCCAGTGGAGGCTCACATCACGGAGCCTGGGCCCTTGGTTGTGGCTCTGTCCGGGGAGGCCTGCAGTCCCACCCGGACCCGGCGCCGGGCTCACTGTCGTGAGGCCGCATCGCCCCGGGGCCCTCTCGCTGCCTCCCCTGCGGGCCCCACGATGGGGCTCCTTAGGCCGCCGCAGGCGGGGCCTGGGGTCTCGGCGTGGGCCGCTGTCAGCTGTGAGGGGCTCCCTCGGGCGGCAGCCATGCAGCACCTTCTCAGGCCCTCCGTTGGCGCCCTCCATGCAGCAGCACGGCCCCTCGCCGAGCGCTTCCTGCTGTGGGCAGGGACCCAAACCACAGGCGCTCACGGCGGCTCCTTCCGGCACTGCGGGAGGTTTCTGAGGTGCGGAGACTCACTGACTTACCCATTCGTCTGCCTGCGGAGGGCCTCGGGGCTCCTCCTGGAACTGGCCAGCTTGAAAAACACTGACCTGAACATTCTTGAACACGAGCCAGTTTTCACTTAGCTTGTAAGTTGCAGGTTTAAAATAAGCGAGGTCCTAAAGACTTTTTTACTCGCGTTTCATGAGGCTGAGAACAGTCATTACTCTCACTAATGCTTCCATTCGCAGTTGTGGAGGGGCTGGGCTGAACCGGGTGGTGGTGATGGAGCGCCCTCTGCTCTGGCAGCCAGCCCGGGCGTCTGAGCTGGGGGCTCCCGCCGCAGCCCGCGGCGCTGCCCTCCTGCCTGTGTCTGAGACCTGCGTTCTCATGCCGTACCGTGTTTTCTGTCCCACTGGCCCTTCCTGAGCACCTTGGACAAGACCTTGAGAATTTGGGTGCAAAGGACAGGCTCCTGCCCTCCGGGACCTCAGGACCCAGAGGGAGACAGGGAGGTCACTGGGCCGTCAGCAGGTGTGACAAGATCCATGGCGGGCGCTCAGGGCAGCCCGGGGAAAGCATGGCGCATGGTGGGGCTCGGAGGGGGCCGTGTGGCCTGGGCCGCGCTGCGCCGGGGAGGGGCCTGGCGTGTGGCTGAGGACTCCTCCTGAAGGTCTGAGGAGAGCGGCCTGCACGGCACTGGTGGTGACAGGGCCCCCAAGGGTGTTAGGAAACGGAGCCTGGCAGCTACTGGAAGTGGATGGCGCGGAGCCCAGAGCGTGCAGGCCGGGCAGGCGGCAGCGGCCCGCGGGGTGCGGAGCCTGCACCTGAGCGGCGCGGGGCGCGGCGGGGGATGGCGAGGAGCAGAGCCCAGGCCCGCGGCCCACCGTGTCACAGGCTCTTTAAATGCCGCGGCCGCCCCTCGGGTCCTGCCCTCCAGCCTCACTGCCTCGTGGCCGTTGGTCTCCCTCGGGTTCCTGCCCCTTTCCTTCCCTCTTGCCCCTTCTCTGGTCCCTTTCTCCCGGCTGCCCCTCCGCTCCCGCACGGCGGGCGGATGGCCAGAGACGCCGCTCTGGAAAGGATGAGAGGGCCTGCAGTTACAGAGAAAGAGAAACCGTGAGGGCAGAGGGCAGAGGAGCGCTGCCGGACAGAAAGGGGAAGGGAGGCGCGGTGGGGAGGCAGAGAGGAGGCGGCATCACAGGGCGCTGTGCTGAGGGCGCCTCTTCAGATGGGCCAATCGTGGTTTCGATCTCAGTTTCGAAGGAGCTTGTGTGAAATTTGGTTTCTTTCTTGGGGTGGCCAGCAGCTGGCCCGGGGCTTTCCCGAGGGGAGAGCTGGTGCCTGAGCCTGTGCCCAGCTCGGCCGGTCTCTGTGGTCTCGGCAGAGGCTAGGGGACTCTCCGAGGCTCCCAACCTGGTTGAGACGGCACTCACCTCAAACCTGAACTTGGCCTCAAAATCAAAATTGGGATTTAATACCGACTTCGACTCTAACCCGAATTTAACCTCAACCCAAACCCAGCCCTTATGCCACATCTAAACACATCTCAACACACGAACCCCAAACAGACTCCCTAAACTAACCCAAGCTTGTCTCTAGAGCTAATCTTGAAACCAGCTAGCACCATGCCCAACCCTGTGGCTAAGCCTGACAACGGGTAGACCAGCCTGCGCCACAAAGTAGAGTGAGCTTTAGCCGCATTGCCTGGGGCTCCCCTCGCCCTCCCGGAGTCCGCGCTGAGTGTGGGGGGACTCAGTGGCGGCCGGTCAGCCAGGGCAGCTCCGGGAGCACACAGCCCAGTGAGGCCAGCAATGAGGCGGAGGAAGCGGGCCGAGGAGGGACGGCCTGCTAAGAGGGCAGGCCCCAGGAGGGCCCCTCTGAATAGGGGCGTTTAAGCTGAGGCCCGATGGCAGGTGTGACCAGGTAAAGTGTGGAGGAAATGCATTCCAGGCGAAGGGCCAGCTTCTGCAGAGCCAGGAGGTGGGCGCCATGAGGGGTGCAGGGGAGCAGAAGGGAGCCGGTGTGGCTGGAGCAGAGGAGGGGGAGATGCAGTCAGAGGGGGAGGGAGAGCGGGCCCAGACCACCCATGGGGCCAGTCAACTGAAGGACGCTTTGGAGGATTCAGTTTCGTATGTGTGTGCTTGTGTGCACATGTGCAAGAGACAGCAAGGTGCGGAGAGATGTGAGGCGGAGGTGAGTGGACTTTTTAAAAATATATATATATTTTTTTATTGATTTTTTTACAGAGAGGAAGAGAGAGATATAGAGAGTTAGAAACATCGATGAGAGAGAATCATCGATCAGTTGCCTCTTGCACACCCCCTACTGGGGATGCCAGAAACCAAGGTACATGTCCCTGACGGGAATTGAACCTGGGACCTTTCAGTCCGCAGGCTGATGCTCTATCCACTGAGCCAAACCAGATTCGGTGTGAGTGGACTTTTTAAAGGATCCCTGTGGCTCCTCCGTGCAGACTGGCTTGCAGAAGGCAGCCCGGAGGGCAGAACACCGTTAGGCAGCTGCTGTAATCGGAGAGCAGATGGCAGCTGTGAAGGGTAGGATTGATAGGACCGGACGGATGGCTGGAGGGGGCGATGATGGGGAGACGGAAGACCTGCAGGGCCCTGAGGGGAGAACCGGAAGTCTGAGGTTGGATTTGCTGTCTGACTTTATTGGACAGCGCCAACGGGAGGTGTCACTTGGCAGTTGGAGGAGTCTGGGTGCCCAGGCCAGGTCAGAGGTCAGGGGCCACCCTGGGCACTGTCAGCATCAGCGGGGGTGCTCCTGTGCGCACCGAGGCCCGCGGAGGCGTTTCTCACGACGGTGTGTGCCTGCCACGCTCACTCCCACAGGCAGCACCTCCTGCTTCAGACAATGCCGTCCACTCCACAGGACACGCCCGCCCACTTCTCCGTGCTCCGTGGACGCCTCCTGTCCCAGCCTCTGCTCGTTTCTGAAAGCACCCTCCTTGGCACCTGAAACCTGGACTTCTCCTCCCCGTGCTCCTTCTCACTGGTGAAGCCTGCCCTTCCTTCTACCCTGTCACAGGGGCAGGGGCCAGGCAGGCAGGGGCAGGGGCTGGGGCAGAGTCAGGGTCTGGGCAGAGTCGGTCTGGACAGGGGCAGGGGCAGGCTCTGGGACAGAGTCAGAGTCAGGGTCTGGGCAGGGGCAGGGGCTGGGCAGAGTCAGGGTCTGGGCAGAGTCAGGGTCTGGGCAGGGGCAGGGGCAGGGGCTGGGACAGAGTCAGGGTCTGGGCAGGGGCAGGGCAGGGGCTGGGCAGAGTCAGGGTCTGGGCAGGGGCAGAGTCAGGGTCTGGGCAGGGGCAGGGGCTGGGACAGAGTCAGTCAGGGTCTGGGCAGGGGCAGGGGCTGAGGCAGGGGCAGGGTCTGGGCAGAGGCTGGGCAGAGTCAGGGTCTGGGCAGGGGCAGGGGCTGGGGCAGAGTCAGGGTCTGGGCAGGGGCAGGGGCTGGGGCAGAGTCAGAGTCAGGGTCTGGGCAGGGGCAGGGGCTGGGGCAGAGTCAGGGTCTGGGCAGAGTCAGGGTCTGGGCAGGGGCTGGGGCAGAGTCAGGGTCTGGGCAGGGGCAGGGGCTGGGGCAGAGTCAAGGTCTGGGCAGAGTCAGGGTCTGGGCAGAGTCAGGGTCTGGGCAGGGGCAGGGGCTGAGGCAGGGTCAGGGTCTGGGCAGGGGCAGGGGCAGGGGCTGAGGCAGGGGCAGGGGCTGGGCAGAGTCAGGGTCTGGGCAGGGGCAGGGTCTGGGCAGAGTCAGGGTCTGGGCAGAGTCAGGGTCTAGGCAGAGGCAGAGGCTGGGGCCTGGGAATCTCCTCCCCTGGAGGCCTCTGCCACAGTCTTCCTGTCCGCACGCAGTCTTCCTCACCAGCATCTCCACCACGCTCCTAACAACTGGTCTGCTAGCTGTTTGCCTCCATCTCACCCGCCTCCATCTCTAGAGACTTCAAAGCACTCGGCCTCTGTGCCTCAGCTCCGGACCCCTCCCTCCTGACGCACTAAGACCGGCCGCCCTCGGGGAACCATAGGGCCTCCCTCCGTCTCTCCTGCGCAGCCTCGCCCCGGCGCCTGCCCACTGCCCCCAGGCCCTCCCGCCTTCTCGTTGGCCCCGCCCACTGCAGGGACGCGGTCCCTGCTCCCCATTCCCACCCGCTTTGCCCTCACTTGTCATGCTGTCCCCGGTTTTTGTTGTTAATCCTCGCCTGAGGATATTTCCCCATTGGTTTTTAGAGAGAATGGAGGAGAGAGACAGAGAAACATCGATGTGCGAGGGACACATTGATTGGCTGCCTCCTGCATGAGCCCGGGCAGGGGAGGAGCCTGCAACGGAGTACGTGCCCTTGACGGGATCGAACCCTGGACCCTTTGGTCAGGAGCCTGATGCTCTGTCCACTGAGCCCCACTGGCCAGGGCGAGCTGTCAGCCATTTTGCGGAGCGAAGGCCACGCAGGGTGGGGCTCCTGGCTCCTTTCCTTTCCCTCAGGCAGCCCCCCTCCTGCAGGCCCTCTGTCCGCCTCCCTCTTATGCGTTCTCTTTTCTTGCTCCTCTTCATTTCACAAATTCAAGTTTTTTTCTTGAAAATAAAAAAATCCTTCCCGACTCTTTCTCCCTTTTATCTCTCACCTTCCTTTTCTGTGTGATGTCTCAAGAGACAGCTAACCACCCTAACCAACCACTTTTTTGGGAACTGGTAGAATTTCCTCATCTGTAAAATCTGTGGGTGACTAGAGACAATTCTTAGTTTCTTCCGTATTCGCCATTCTCTGACTTTGTACTCGCCACCTCCCACTGGCTCCTCGGCCTATGGACGGTGACTCCTCCCTCTGTGAGTGGAAACTATCTTCTCACCATTTGTAATCACCAGCTCCCCCTCCACGCTCTTTCCGCCTCCCCCCACCCCCTGACCTCGCTGGAGCCTGAGGCGCTCTCTCCGGGCTCTGCCCTGCGCCCGCGCTTGGGGATCCACTCAGTTCCACCTCCACGGGAGAGGAGTGGCACCCAACCCCCCCCCACGCCCTGGGCGCATCCCTGCCGGCCGGGACCCCCACCTGCCGGCCAGGACCCCCACCTGCCGGCCAGCACCCCAGCTCGCAGGCCTCCCCAGCACTCCGTCCGCAGGCACCTCCCCTTGTGTGGCCCAGGCACACGGCAGCGTTCCGGTAGATGGCGAGCTGAGGGCAGTGGCTTCCTCTCTGGCGCGCTGCTGGCAGCGCGTGGGCTCGGGCCGCAGCTGAGCAGGCACTGACGGCGTGAGGGACCCAGCTCCCGCGCCTCCGCTCCTTCGTGCCGGGCGCCGTCGCCGTTCCGCCCCCGGCTCACACGGCCGCGCTCTGGTCCCACCCGCGGCTGTCAGGCCGGGCTCAAACCGCTCCCCCGTCACACAGCTGCCCTCCGGGGCCACCGAGTCTCACTGCCCCAGGAGGACTCCCTTACTCGGTGGCGCGGCCTCGGCAAGCGCCGGTGGCCGCGGGCAGGTGACGGGTTAGGGAGGGCCAGGTCACACAGGGGGTGTTCAGACACCCTTTCTCCTTCCCGACCCTGCGGGCATCTCCGCACGCCTGGGCCCTCACCGCACAACACTCTGCTGTGGACTCCTGCCTCTGCTCAGCCATTCGGTGACCTCCGGTGCCCCTCCCCGAAGAAACGCTACCCACTGGCCAGCCACGCTCACGCCGCCCGCTCAGGCCTGTCTCCCACCGAGGGGCTGCTCGGCTGCCCAGGACGAGCCGGTTCTCAGGCGGCTTGCTGCGGCTGGTAGAGCGCCTTCTGGCCCTTTTCCTAACCAGCCCAGACCTGACGGACCCCACACCCCACACAGACCTCCACCTCACCAGCCTCGTTCCCCACCGTTTCTCTAACTGAAACCCAGACACCGCTCCCGAGAACCGGTTCCTGGCCCGTCTCCGGAGGACACACGCTCCTGCTTCGTGGGAGGCAGCCGCCCCGGGACCCCTGGGCCCCTCCCTGCCCCCACGGCGGACAGGAAGCCCGCTGCCTGGCCCGGGGGTCAGAGGAAGCCAGGGCCTCAGAGGCTCAGTATTTTTATCAGCCGAGGAAAAAGGCACTGCAGCGGAAGCCATGTGGTCAGAGAAAGTGAGCAGCCCTCATCTCGGGGAACCCCAACGGGGCTGGGGGCCAGGCACCAGGGAGGGTCACTGGGAGGGAAGGCTGGGGGCCAGGACCTGGCCTTATCGTGCTGCGGTTTATGTCACTCTTGCAAAGGGCAAGCGATGTGCTTAAAAACCAGAGAAAAATCTGGACGGAGGAGCAAATATGACACCAAAGTTTTCTGACACTTACCTGTCAGCTCCAGTCGGACCCTAACCCCCCCCACCCTGAGCTCTTTGCATGCCACTTCCGAACCCCACTGGGAGCGGAAGCGGACGCCTGGGCTGCTCACGGCGGCGTCTCTTCTCTGAATCACAGCAGCTTCCTCTCACAGCCCTTCCTCCTCCGCCCCAACATCTGGCGATGCCTCCGGGCCTTGGGCCTCTTGGCTGTCTCCCCGGGCTCCCGTGCTCACCCCACACTGCCATGCCACGTTCTGAGGCCCCCCTTCTGCTCCCGGGCTCCCAGCCTGAGAGATTCGCTGGACCCAGGAGCGTCTGGACGCAGCGCCCGCCGCTGTGGCACCGGCCTGCGCTCTCCACTCCACCTGGGGGCCTGGGCTGGGCTGTCTGGTCCTACCCCAGACCAGGCTGCTGCAGCTGAGCACCAACAGCAGGAGCCCCAGGCCACCTCCCTCCGCCCTCAGGACATTTCCCTGGAGGGCCAGGCCCGCTGCCAGCGATGAAACCCAGGCTGCAGGGGGCAGAAGCTATGGAGGGAGCTGGGCACTGAGCTGTCGAACAAACTCAACGTATTGGAGGCTTTGACTAGAAATACACGATACGATTTATACACAGGTTTGCAAACTGGAAGCACGAGGCAGAGCCAACAGTTTCCGAGGACAAGCTGAGCTCTCGGGTACGAGGGCCCCTGGAGAAGGCGGTCCTGCGGGCTTAGCCAGGGCCCGCCCGTCAGGTGGTGGCCAGGCAGACCAGGCGGTCCGGTCACCCATGTCTGGGTCCCGGGCGCCAGGTCTAGGCGCAGCGAGGCCCTCAGGGGTGAGGGCGGTCAGGAGCCTGTGTGTGCCCAGGCCCTGACACCGGCCGGGAGAACGGAGAAGTCCAAGCTCCCAGGTGGTTTAAACGAGCACAGAGTCGTTTCCTCGGCCTCACCCGCCTGGCTTAGTGACTGAGCAGCTCGACGAGAGCGAGTCCATGTTACTCCTCACCCTCCGGGGATGTGGGTACCTGGTTGCCCAAGAACAGACACCCCAGGTTACATAACTGGGCTCTTTCCGCCTCCTCCCCTGGTCCTAATTTTAGCAACCGAAATTCCACTCCCCCGCGGGCTCCTCCTCCATCCCTCCTGTCCCGACCTCTCAACCTCCTCGTGGTCCCAGCTCCGCTGCCCCCACTTGGACCATCGGGTGACTCAGCAAAGGGAAAGCCCTGTCTGCTGGGGAGGCAGTGAGCGGGAGGAGGATGTGGTCTGGGGGAGTGGGGAGGGAGGGAAACTAGATTTGTTCCCTTTTTTGGCCGGTGTTCACACTCATCTCTTGGCCCCCGATTACCGAGGGGAGCCCGGAGGAGGGCGAGGAGTGAGGCGGGCGGGCACCCCGGCCGCTCAGGGCCGCCGGCGTCCAGCGCAGGCGGCCGTGCGTGCGGTCAGTGTGCAGAGCTGGGTTCGGCAGCCGGCGGCGAAGATGGCATGGGCGATGCGAGCCGCCGCAGTGGAAAAAGGCAGAGCCTGGGAGTGGGACGTGGAACCAGGTCTTATTAGGAAGTGGCGGCGTCGGAGCAGTGCGGTGGCTGCCCGCCCCCGCTCATCACAAGTTTCGCTCGCACCCCACATCCTCTGCTCACAGTGCGGTCTGCCGCGGCTCGTCACCCCCCTCTGGCCATGCCCTTCCTGCCGGTGCCTCGAAGGCTGCGTTCCCTGCAGTCCCGCCTGGTCTCCCGGAGCTCACTTGAGGGCCTCCGCTCGGCGATTCAGGGCCTGAGAAAGGGCTGTCACGGCTCCCATCACGCGGCCCAGCTCCCAGGCCTCAATCTGGCTCCCGAATCGCTGTAGGAAGCGGTCCGGGTGCCAGCGAACCTGCTGGGCCCTCAAGTACCTCCTCAGAGCCTCTTTCTCCGCCAAGGGGGGACCCCCGGCCACCAGGGCTGCTGCCATGGCCTCCGGGTCCCCCCCTGGGCAGGGCCAGGGCACATCACCGAAGCGCCAGAGATTACCCCTGCCCACTCCCCTGGGTTGCTGGGCCCCGGGCCCCAGGTCCCTGCGAGCCTCCTGCGCCCGCTCCTGCGCCCGCCTGGCTCTGCTCTCCCGCAGCTCCTCCTCCTTGGCCCTGGCCCGCTCTTGGAAGAGCCTCCGCTCCTCCTCCAGCCGCCGCCAGCCCAGACGGGGGCCCTCAGCCCGGGCGGGCCGGCAGGCTCCCTTGGTCTCACGCTGCTGCTGGCACTTCTGGGCATGCTCCTGGGCCAGGCGATCTGACCAGGCTGAGAAGGACTCGGGTTCCGGGGCCTCATGGGAAGCATAGTCTGTTGGGAGGGTGGGACAGAGGTGGTGGGGAGAGGCCATGAGGTCACGGGCAGAAGCGGGCGGCAGGGGAAGGGTGCAGGACGGGTGCAGGCACAGCGGCAGCTGGAGGGGAACAGACTCCTCACCTTCGAGCCGCCCCGTGACCTCCTGCCACTCGTCCTCCAGCTCTTCCTGCAGCTTCTGCCTCCACTGGTGCTCCTTGGACGCGTCTTCCTCCTCTTCAGCAGAACCCCAGGGGGGTCCCCAGCCCAGAATGTGCCCTGGGGTCTCCCCATCCTTATTCTTTACTCCCAGGGCAGAGGGACAGCGATGCAGCAGCGGCAGGAAGAAGTCGGTGTAGGCTGTTGGTGGGAGACAGGGGAGTTAGCTGGGCCTGCTCGGCAGGGCGCCTCTTGTCTGCCCGCCTGCACCTGACAATCGCTGACAGCTGTGTCCCCGTCAACTATTTTGTTTTCCGGTCTGCCTCCAGCCACCAGGGCAACGTCAGAAAACTCTGACCCTGTATTCCAGTTTTGGCTGGAAAGTACACTGAGTGGCCAGATTGCCATGATCTCTGAACGCATAATAATCTGGCCCCTCAGTGTATATTCTATATAATAAAAGGCTAATATGCAAATTGTCCTCTCGACCAGGAGTTCAACCAGCAGGCATACCGGCCAACCACCCATGTCCCCTCCCCGTGGCCAGATCCCACCCATGGACAAATTCATGCACCAGGCCTCTAATGTGTGTGTGTGTGTGTGTGTGTGTGTGTGTGTACACACACACACACACACACTCTGAGTGGCCAGATTATTATGTGTTTGGAGATCATAGTAATCTGGCCACTCAGTGTGTTGTCACTTTAGCCCAGCCGGCGTGGCTCAGTAGTTGAGTGTTGACCTATGAACCAGTAAGTTTGATTCCCAGTCAGGGCACATGCCCAGGTTATTGGCTCGATCCAGTGTGAGGCATGCAGGAAGCAGCCGATCAACAATTCTCTCTCATCACTGATGTTTTTATCTCTCTCTGAGATTAAAAAAAAAAAAAAAAAGACAGACAGACAATATTGTCGCCTTATACCTCTCACCCCACATATTTCAGATTGGAAAAATATTTTAACATTCTACTCTACCATAATGAATGCAAATATCGAATAGGTATCTTTTTATGTTACTTTTCAATAAACTGCATAAAATAAATGTTTTTAGGGGAATTTCCCTCAGCCAGCCTTCCCCAGAGCATGCTGGGAGGGTAGATCAGCAGAGTTTGAAGCAGAGAAATGCTCCATGCAACCAGCAAGCCCTTTCCAACAACTGCTGGCATAGGGGAGGGGAGAGGGGCGGAGAGGGGTCCGCCCAGGAACTCCCCTCCGAGCCCTGACTTCCCTGCATTGGCTCCCGAGTGGCCACGTGCCCAGGGCCGGTGCTCACTTCACTGCCTACCCAGGCCCCGGCACCCGCTCCTGGGACAGGGGGTGCGGGAGGCTCTCTTGCCGAGGGCCTGCTTCCTCTCGCCAGGACTGGAGGGGCTGGCGGCCGCCACCTTCACTCTGTGGCACCTGCTCTCTGGAAAAGCATGGGCAGAGGGAGGGTCCCGCTGCCAGGGAGGCGGGGGAGAACGGCCCAGCCTTGGCCGGCCGAGGCCCACGCATCTCCGGGCACACTGGAGCAGCACCGGATCCAGAGCCCGGAGGACGAGGGACCAGGGTTCATGGCGGGGGAGGGTGGCAGGTGCTCAGGCTAGGACGGGAAGGTTTTAAGGAGTAAGGCTTCCAACTATAAAATATAAGTGCGATATTACACAGGATATTAAATAGTAACTAAAAACGATGCGTGTGGAAAAAGCTGGCTATAAACTGTGCCCGGGCTCGGACTGAGCTGTGAGAGAGCGAGTGCCGCCGGGGGAAGCGCAGCAGTGGCTGAGGCTCTGGTCTCGGCGGCGGGACTGCGGGCGGCCTCCGCTCCTACCCAGCACCCTGAGGGGAACGGATATAACGAATGGCTAATGCTCTTTCCTCGTAAAGAATGAAGAATATGCGCAATCACTCTGCCCACCGGGCTGCTGTCCTTTCCAGTCCTATCTGGGTGACAGAAACCACACAGCTGAGTTTGCCAGGGATACGTGACCTCGCTACATGTTTTATCTGGCAACTTGCTCTTTTCGCTTAGCATCTCGTCCGCTTTCCACAGGGTGCGCGTGGCGGCCTCCTTTTTCATGACTGCGTGGTCTCCCGGTGCACGGAACAAACCACCCCCGGAGACGGGCTGTTTCCAAACTGCCTGGCTTCCTGCACGCCTCTGTGGGCTCCTGGGTGTTTCTGTGGGGCTGCGTCTCAGAAGCGGAATTTCTGAGTCAAACAGCTCTCGTTAGCCCCACACACACCCTATGGAAATCTGTGTCGTCCTTTACCAAAACTGCGTCTCATCAACCTTTTCATTGGCCCACCTGACAGATGAAAGAAAGATGTTAAGTATGAGATTTTCTTTTTCCTGTGCTTTTTGGCTCTTTGTGTTTCTGTTGTGAATGACCGGCTCTTATTCATCTACTTTTCCCTCGGAAACCATAGAGATGCAGCCTCTGTGGCAGAGATCAATCCTGTGTCTGTGCTACATGCATCGTAGGTATTTTCTCCCATTCCCACTAGTTTATGCCAGAGTGCTGTGGTTGGGTGCCGACCTATGAACCAGGAGGTCAAGGTTCGATTCCTGGTCAGGACACATGGCTGGGTTGTGGGCTTGATCTCCAGTGGCAAGGTGGAGGGGAAGACGTGCAGGAGGCAGCTAATAGATGATTCTCTCATTATTGATGTTTCTATCTCTTTTTCCCTCTCCCTTCTTCTCTGAAATCAATAAAAATATATTTGTAAAAAAAATTTAATGTAGCCAAAGCCGGTTTGGCTCAGTGGATAGAGCGTCAGCCTGCGAACTGAGAGGTCCCAGGTTCAATTCTGGTCAAGGGCATGTACCTTGGTTGTGGGCACATCCCCAGTAGGGAGTGTGCAGGAGGCAGCTGATCAATGTTTCTCTCTCATCGATGTTTCTAACTCTCTATCCCTCTCTCTTCCTCTCTGTAAAAAATCAATAAAATATATTAAAAAAAAGAAAAAAAGTAAGTTACGTGAGGGACCCGCAGCTCACCGCCATAAGACGGGAGGGCACATGCCAGTCACAGGAGGGGCTCACTGGGGGGCAAAAAACTCAGAAGGCAGCATTGAAGAAAATTTTACTTTATCCGTGATGGTTTTCTTTTTTTAAAATTTAATAAATTTAATAAATCTTTATTATTCAGATTATTACAATTGTTTCTCCTTTTCCCCCCATAGCTCCCCTTCACCCCGTTCCCACCCCACCTTCTGCCCTTACCTCCCCACATTGTCCTCATCCATAGGAGTACGATTTTTGTCCAGCCTCTTCCCCCACCCCCACACCCTTTTCCCCGAGAATTGTCAGTCCACTCCCTTTCTTTGCCCCTGATTCTATTATATTCACCAGTTTATTCTGGTCATCAGATTTTAATTCACTTGATTTTTAGGTTCACTGTTGATAGATATGTATTTGTTGTTCATAATTTTTATCTTTATTTTTTTCTTCTTCCTCTTTTTTTTTTTTTTTAAAATATATATTTTATTGATTTTTTTATAGAGAGGAAGGGAGAGGGATAGAGAGCTAGAAATATCGATGAGAGAAAAACATCGACTAGCTGCCTCCCGCACACCCCCTACTGGGGATGTGCCCGCAACCAATGTATTATACGTGCCCTTGATCAGAATCGAACCTGGGACCTTTCAATCCACAGGCCAATGCTCTATCCGCTGAGCCAAGCCGGTTTCGGCTCTTCTTCCTCTTTCTAAAGAATACCTTTCAGCATTTCATATAACTCTGGTTTGGCGGTGATGAACTCCTTTAGCTTTTTCTTATCTGTGAAGCTCTTTATCTGACCTTTCATTCTGAATGACAGCTTTGCTGGGCAGAGTAATCTTGGTGGTTTTATTTCTTTAAAATGAAATAATGTTGCAAAAATTACAATATATTAACATTCCCTGTGATAGGAACAGAGGTGTTTATTGTACTATATTTTCTACTCATTCTGAATTTTAGGTTTCTGAAAACAGAAATGAGTGTAGCAGAACAACACAGGGGAAAGTTTTGTAATCTTGGAGTGAAGAAAACCTTCCTAAGAATGAAATAAAGTCAAAAGCTATTGATACAAATTTAACTACATTAATTTTTTTTTTTTTACCTAAGCTGCCATCTTGGATCCTCCCCCGGATATATTATTATTTTTTTAAATATATTTTATTGATTTTTTACAGAGAGGAAGGGAGGGAGAGAGAGAGAGAGCTAGAAACGTAGATGAGAGAGAAACATCGACCAGCTGCCTCTTGCACACCCCCTACCGGGGATGTGCCCGCAACCAACGTACATGCCCCTGACCGGAATCGAACCTGGGACCTTTCAGTCCGCAGACCGATGCTCTACCACTGAGCCAAACCGGTTTTGGCCGGATATATTATTTTTAATATGGCATTCATTGCACTTGCGCTGCGTGCCAGACCTTCTCTGTCCATTAACCTCGATCTGCACAGCAGAAGAGGCAGTGGCCCTGTTTACAGGTGGCTCAGTGGTCAGTCCATGCTCCGTTTGCCTTCCCAGCCGGACCTCCCAGCACGCCCGGAAGCTGCAGCCCCGTGTGGCTGTCTTCAGGGCCCGCACGTTTTCCATGAGCCTGCCTCTCTCTTGCCCGTGGCTTTCCCGTCTGCTGATTTCTACTTTGCTCAGTGACTCTCCCTTCCCAGACCAGCCTAAGCCCCTCCGCCTGGCGGCCCTCTGGAGCACCCGCCCACCACTGCCTTTTCCTCCTCTGTGCCCCCTCAGTCAGCGTCCTCAGCTTCGGAGACTGGGTTTTTTGAGTGAGCTGTACCAGTTAGTGAACTTTGTCTTAAGGTAGACATCATCTTATGGGGAGAAAAGCAGTGCTGTCATCACTAAGACAAAGGCTATTTTTACTCCAAACGTTTTTTTCATGTATATAGTAGAAAAGCACATTGGGAAAAGTTGATCCGTACTAAGCTGATGATAAAGCTGGCATTGCAAGTCAACAGAGGAAGATGAGCTGTTTAACAAATGGTATCGGAGCATTTTACTCATTCAGGAAAAACTGTCCTCCCTCACTCCTGAGTTAAAAGTAAGTTACGTGCACAATAATTTCAAAACTACAACTAAAAGACAAAACATCTGTCACCCAGAACCACAGGAAAGCTGGCTGACTGGAAGCTCTACATCTAGACTGAGAGAGAAAGGGGCATTCAGGGCACAAGCGCTGGGAAACTGAGGTCCAGGGTGCACACGCCACTCAGGCAGCAGAGGATCCCCGCTGGCGGAGGGCGTGGCTTTCTTCGACCCTAAGAGAGACAAGCTCCCCATCTCTCTGAAACCCAGTCTCTGGGGAGAGGCTAGACTGTCTGCCATCGGGTCAGAAAGTGAGGGTGGCTTGCTTGCAGAGCTGCGTGCAAGAATAATTGTTTGCTGTGCGGGGACACGGTCAGTGGGAGAGGCAGATATGGCTGACCAGCAGCCATCACTGTTGGCTACACTAGCCTAGTGATGCCGAGACTCTGCCCTGAGACTCCGCCCGGCTCAATCTACAAACACAACCAAGCAGTGGCTTTTGCAATGAGTGACCTGCTCTATTGCAGTTTAACCTAGCAAACTTGCAACCTGGTGCAGACAGCTCTAAAGTTTCCAAGCCCCAAGCAGGGAGGAGAGGACTGTGGTTCTCGCTGTAGCTCCTGCAGGGTGGCCTCAGACAGTAGCTGAACTGCACCCCATTGGAGATCCAGAAGCCAGTGTACCTGGTGGTCAGTGTGAGACACCAGATTTCAACTCCTCATATCCATAAGTGACACATTCGGGAGGCGGACTCAGTGAGCACCAAAGCCCCACTGAAACAAGGCCTGCACCATAAGCGTGTCTCCAGCTCAGCAGTTTTTCCATTACAGACACAGCGGGTCCTCACAGCCAATTGGCCTGGAGGTCAACTCCTCTCAGTGTACCAAAGCAATCAAGGCTTCACTACACCAAGACTTTGCACTAAGCCTACGGGTGTACCAAGAACAACCACCTCAGGTGATTGGGGAAGCTGAGCTACTGGCCCCTATAGGTCACCTACCACACAAAGCCACTCCATCAACACAGGGAGGCAAACAAAATTCAGAGACACAGAAGCATGTCACAAATGGGAGAGATGGAGGAAAGTAAACTACTGGACGACACAGAGTTCAGAATCACATTTATAAGGTTACTCAAGAATCTTCTAGAAACCGCTGAGAAACTTGAAGAGACCTTCAAGGACCTTAATGAGAATACAAAAAAAAAAAAAAAAAGGATAAGGATCAGTTAGAAATTAAGCATACACTGTCTGAAATAAAGAATATATAGAAACTCAACTGTAGATCAACATACCCTAAGAATCAAACCAAAGATCTGGAATATGAGGAAACAAAAAACACTCAACCAGAAAGGCAGAAAGAAAGAAGAATCCAAAAGTGTGAGGACAGTGTAAGGAGCCTCCAGGACTGCTTTAAGCGTACCAACATCCGGATTTTTGGGGTGCCAGAAGAAGACAGAGACCAAGATACTGAAAACTTATTTGAAGAAATAATGTCAGAAAACTTCCCCCACCTGGTGAAAGAAATAGACTTACAAGTTCAGGAAGTGCACAGATCCCCAAACAAGAGGAATCCAAAGAGGACCACACTAAGACATATCATAATTAAAATGCTAAGAGCAAAAGACAAAGAGGGAATCTTACAAGCAGCAAAAGAAAAAACAGCTACCTACAAGGGAGCACCCATATGACTGTCAGCTGATTTCTCAACAGAAACTATGCAGGCCAGAAGGGAGTGGCAAGAAATATTCAAAGTGATGAACAGCAAGAACTTACAACCAAAATTACTCTACCCAGCAAAGCTATTATTGAGAATTGAAAGCCAGATAAAGAGCTTTACAGACAAGAGAAAGCTAAAGGAATTCTTTACCACCAAACCAGGATTACATGAAATTCTGAAAGGTATTCTTTAAGAAGAGGAAGAAGAAGAAAAAGGTAAAGGTAAAAACTATGAACAACAGCCAAGACCGGTTTGGCTCAGTGGATAGAGCGTCGGTCTGCAGACTGAAAGGTCCCGGGTTCGATTCCGGTCAAGGGCATATATTTGGTTGCAGGCACATCCCCGGTGGGGGGTGTGCAGGAGGCAGCTGATCGATGTTTCTCTCTCATCGATGTTTCTAGCTCTCTATCCCTCTCCCTTCCTCTCTGTAAAAAAAATCAATAAAAATATTTTTTAAAAAAACTATGAACAACAAAGAGACATCAAATACATACCTACCAACAAGTGAATCTAAAAATCAAGTGAATAAAAAAGCTGAAGAGCAGAATGGACTGGTGAATATAATGGAATCAGGGACATAGAAAGGGAGTGGACTGACAATTCTCAGGGGGAAGGGGGTTTGCCGGGTGCGGGAAGAGATTGGACAAAAATCTTACACCTATGGGTGAAGACCGTGCGGGGGTAAGGGTACGGGGTGGGGTGGGGAATCAGGTGGAGGGGAGCTATGGGGGGAAAAAGAGAAACACCTGTAATAATCTAAACAATAAAGATTTATTATATAAAATATTTAAAATAATAACAATAATATAAAGGATTTTATCCTTTTTGCAAAGACTGTGAGAAAAACCACCCTATTTCTGTGTTCGGTAATTCTTGCCAAATGCAGAGAATGGTTACTGTCAGACTAAGGAGTGTTTACACAAGGGTCTCTGACAGCTGAGATAACTTCCCCATGAGATGATGGGTCTGAAGAGAAGTTACCAAAAGCCAAAGGTGGGGCCATTTACCAGCATCTCACTGGCATGACAACCCAGCCCAGCCACCCCAACGACAGGCCCGTCCATCGGCCTGGGAGAATGCCCTCCTGGGAGACCCAAGATCATTTCACCTGTTCAGAGAGAACAGGCGCACACGGTTTCTAAGCAGCTGGAAACGGAAGGAGACAGGCCTTTCTACCTGGCAGTTAGAAGGCCCCCTGGTGGAGGACTGGGAGGAAGGCAGGCTTGGGTGAGACCTGAGTGTGGATCCCTTTGGGAAGGCGAGGTTCAGTGGGTTGAGGGTCCTTCTATGAATCAGTCAAGACACATGTCCAGGTTACGGGCTCAATCCCGTGTGAGGTGTGCAGAAGGTAATAGATCAATGATCTACTGATGTTTCTCTCTCTCTCCCTCTCCCCTCTCCCTTCCTCTCTGAAATCAATAAAAATAGATTAAAAAAAGAAAGTTCCTGAACTTTCTAGGCCCTGCTTTCCTCACCTGTGAGATAATAATATCAATCTTGCAGGCTTCTTGGAATTTAATACGATAAAGAAAGCACTTACCATGAGGAATATTTTTCTTATGCAAGTAGCCTTAATTAATATCAGAATAAACATAACACTACTTCTCATTTACTTAATGCTGAACTGTACCAAGAGCCTGCCTCCTACTCTCACAACCTGCACTTTAGAGGCTGCAGGTCCTTCCCCCAGCCCAGCCCAGGACCCCTGGGCCCAGGCTGGAACCTGGGTGAGGGCTCAGCTTTGCCACCTGCACTTTCCAACCTCCTTTGTTTTTCAATTTAAAGCCTCCCCATGTGCTGGCCTATCTCTCTTACGTTAAGAAACATTAAAGACCCAAAACTGGTTTGGCTCAGTGGCTAGAGCGTCGGCCTATGGACTGAAGGGTCCCAGGTTCGATCCCGGTCAAGGGCATGTACCTTGGTAGCAGGCACATCCCCGGGGGGGGGGGGGGGCAGCTGATCGGTGTTTCTCTCTCATAGATGTTTCTAACTCTTTATCCCTTTCCCTTCCTCTCTGTAAAAAATCAATAAAAAATATATATATATTTTTTAAAAGATACAATAAAGGGGGAATTTTTCTTTCCTAATAGGGGAGGGCGTGGGGTGGAGATGGGTTCTTATGCTTGGGGTGCTGGGGGAGCAATCAAACTGAGTGAAGGTTGCTCATCCCAACCCAGAGGTCTCCTCTCGCAGGAAAACCTCCTGAGGCGGGCAAACCTGGACCGCTGCCCCGCTGCCCCGCCAGAGCCCACAGGCCGCCTGGGACGCACAGGGCGGGCTGCACACGTGCTCTGGGCCTGAGAGCTGATCTGAAAGCACCCGCCCTGTACCGGGAGCCGGGAGGCCCTGGGCAGCCCCGGCCAGACACGCGGTGCTTCTGAATGTGGACGTCAGCATGACGAAACACCGCAGAGGGCCTCACTCTGGCCAGGTTGGGTTTTGCCCAAATGAGTTTGGTGGCAGGCTGATGAAACGGTTGCCTCTCGGCGTTTTTGTTTCAGAACCATTGGTGCCGAGACCGGTTTGGCTCAGTGGAGAGAGCGTTGGCCTGCGGACTGAGAGAGCGTTGGCCTGCGGACCATTGGTGCCGAGACCGGTTTGGCTCAGTGGAGAGAGCGTTGGCCTGCGGCCTCCGGTTTGGCTCAGTGGAGAGAGCGTTGGCCTGCGGACTCCAGTCAAGGGCATGTACCTTGGTTGCGGGCACATCCCCAGTAGAGGGTGTGCAAGAAGTAGCTAATCGATGATTCTCTCTCATTGATGTTTCTAACTCTCTATCCTTCTCTCTTCCTCTCTGTAAAATATCAATAAAATATATTAAAAAAAAAAAAAAAGAACCATTGGTAAGGGAGTACGGACGTGCTGATAGCAGGCAGGACAACGGTTAGTATCTACTGAGTGCTTACCATGTGTGCTGTTTCCGTGATTTAGTCCTCCCCAGCTTGGGGTGGAGCTGAATATTCCCATAACAACTCTGCACCGAATCACAGGACAGCGCCCGCCGGGCTGCCTGGTTACAGCCACTGCTGCACCATTTTGGCAAATTACTTCTGTTGGTACTTACACGGTAGTTGTGAGGATTAAATGAACTGTGTTGTGAGAAGTGCCTGGCACATAGCAAGGGTGGTCATTATGTAATTTTGCACGTGGGTAAACTAAGCCTCAGGGAAGTTCGGTACCTTGCCCAAGGAGTTCCAGCTATTAACAGTGCAGCTGGGATTCGAACTCAGGCAACGTTGCTCTAAGCCTACCCTCTGTGCTGCTTTTTCACTACAGGCAAACCACCACTCAAGAGACAAAGTAGCTACTAATCTAGAAAGACGTGAAATCTAAGTGTTGGCTCTTCAGACAGCAGTAGTTTGGTATTGTAATGGCACAAGTGATAGCCAATGCCAACTTGGGCATCTACTCCGTAGGTCCCAGGATGCTGGCCTCCATCTCATACCGGTAGCTCAGGGCCTGTCCCGCAGGCACACTCACCGTCAGGACCCTGGCGGGCGGCAGCGTGCAGCGCCGTGTTTCCGTGGCGGTCCTGGTGGGCAGGGTCAGCCCCGAGCCGAAGAAGCAGGCACAGGGCAGGCGCATCGTGGCGGGCACAGGCCCGGTGCAGCGGCGGGGGCTGCCCAGCATCTACATCGAGGCCGGGGTGTCGCCGGAGGAGGGCCTGGGCCCGGGCCAGCCGACCTGCAGACAGGTACCGCCTGAAGCGACGCTCTCGGCGCTGGCGGCGGGAGGTGGAGGCCATGGAACTCCTGGGCTGAAGAAGCAAGAGGCATCAGAGGGGACCCCGCCTGGGCCCCTCCCGCCACCCCGGCCGTTCCGTCCCCCCTGCCGGCCGGGTTCTCACATCCTCAGCAAGACAGGCGGCCTGTTCTCCCCGTGCCGCTTACCAGATGGTCGGTTTGAAAACATTTTAAGGGGGGGGAGCTGGCCTCACACATTTATTTTTTAATGTAAAATTGAGAAAAGGACAAATGATCACTTTGCGGCCCATCAGCCGCGCTAAATTTTAAATAAAAAACTTTGGAAAGGGGAATAGGGACTGATGGGGGAACTTTTTATCAACAAGTTACAATTTTAAAGTCAAATAAAGGCTTCTCCCTCTGGACCTGGGGGTGGGGTTACTCATCAGACCTGCCCCCGCCCCCTCCCCCTCCCCCTCCCCCGAAGTACCCTCAGGGCCGCCGGCCCGAGCCCGGGGTTCGGTCGCTCGGAGCAAGGGAGGCAGGAAGGCGGAGACACTCTAGGCCGGCAGAAGCGGCGCCACTGAGACGCAGGTAAAGGACGGAAATGACCTAAGGAGCATTACCGGATGTCGTTTCTCCCCGAGGACGCGCGGTGGTGGGGGCGGGGAGGTGTGTTTCCGTGGTGTGGCCTCCGGGGGGGAAACTAGGGAACATAAGATAAAGGGCCTACCTGGAACCCGGAAAGCGCAGGGTAGGCGCAGAAAAAGGAGGGCGGCCGGGAGGTTTACCCCCACCTCCCCAGCGGGAAGAGAGTAGTGGTTCCGAGATAGATGAAAAGATGAGAAAGAGAGAAAACAGGAGAAATAAGGGAATAAAAATCACTGTGAAAAAGAATAAAACACATTGGGGCCAAGAACAGGGGCAGATCAAAAAGAGAAAAACAGGTATGAAAAGACATAAAGGCAAGTGAGATGGATGCGGAAGCTTGGATTTGGAAAAGATAGAGAGGAAATGGAAACGGGTGGGAGAGAAAAGGGAGGAGCTGGCCGAATTCAGAAGCCCAACGTACTCTTCATGCACCACGGATGGTGACTTCCTTACTTTCTCTCTCTCTCTCTCTCTCTCTCTCTCTCTCTCTCTCTCTCTCTCTCTCTCTCTCTTTCTCTCTCTCTCTCTCACACACACACACACACACACACACACACACACACACACACAGAGGCCACCTTCTCTCCCAGTACTCTCCCAGCCCTGGCCCCAGCCCTAGGTCTCCGGACTGGGCCAGCCTGGCACCCACCTCTTATGGGCAGCTTTGGGGCTGGTCTCCGCTGCCCCCGAGAGGTCCTTCTCGGTACTGCCCGGGTGAGAGGTGGATGAGGAGGACCAGCCACTGTCCGGAGGATCAGTTTGGGGGAGACACCCGGTGCAGGCTAAGCGAAAAGGGGAGCACTAAGACCCAGGGATAGTGAAGGACTGCAGCAACGAGCTGGAAGAGAAGTAGGCGGTGGGGGGGACTGGAAGCCATTTGGTACCTTGGTAGCATCCGAAACAGAATCTGCCATAACGACAGAAATGGCCAGCCAATCCCAGGGTATCCAGCAGCTCCTGCAAGCAGAGAAACGAGCGGCTGAGAAGGTGGCAGATGCCAGGAAGAGTGAGCCTCCCCCTTCCTCCATTAGAAGTCTGGGGAGAATATTGGGGGTGGGAGGACAGCAAACATTTGAGTCCTGAGGAATACCCAAGCCTGATGGGGAGAGAGCTGAGGGCTGGGGGGCTGGTTAGAAGGCTGGAAGGGAAGAAATGGGGGATGTTAGAACCTAGCACCTGGTTGGCTGAGCGCAGAATAACCTCTGGGAAGGACTGACCCCCCACTATCACAGGTTATGTCGGGTTCACCCAACCCATCCTGCTTTTGCTTCCAGGGAAGGCCCGGCGTCTGAAGCAGGCAAAGGAGGAGGCACAGATGGAAGTGGAGCAATACCGGCGGGAGCGAGAGGTGGAATTCCAGAGCAAACAGCAGGCGGTGAGTCTGGGAGAAGTGGGGATCTTCCATCTGGTGCGGGTGATTCTGCAATAAAATAAGATGGTCCAGGACAGAAGGGGGTCCTGGTGGGGACCATGTGACGTTGGTCAAGCTTTGTGACATTTAGGAGCCTGCGCATCTGAAGGACTCGAGCAGTTGTGGGGGAATGGCCAGTCTGTGGAGCACGATGATGTTGGGGGGGCAGAGTGCCGTGGTCGTGGGCGGTGAGGGTGGGGATTGTACAGTCGGCGTGGCACGCCGGGTCTTGGAGGAGAGGGTTGTCCCAGTGTCTGGCTGTTTCTGTGGGATGGGCGGTTTGGAGAGGGCCTTGCTCCAGGATCTTTCCTCCACATGTCTGGACCCTCTTTCTCTGTCTCTTCCTTTCCCTCTTCTGCCCCTTCCTCACCTTCCAGGCCATGGGCTCCCAGGGAAACCTGTCCGCGGAGGTGGAGCAGGCCACCAGGCGCCAGGTGCAGGGCATGCAGAGCTCCCAGCAGAAACACCGAGAGCGAGTCCTGGCCCAGCTCCTCGGCATGGTCTGCGACGTCAGGCCCCAGGTCCACCCCAACTACCGGATTGCTGCCTAGGACAAACCCAGCGCCTGATGCCTCCTCAAAAGAAACCCCCAAACCAGAGTCACCTCCCATCCTAATCCTGATCTGCTTTCCATTCCCTGGAAATTCTAGGAGGCAAGACCCAATAATTCTGTGAAATATAGATATCCTGCTCAGACCTGCATCTCCTCATTGTTCTTTAACCTTCGCTGAGACCTTATAAACTCCCAAGTCACCCTCACCCAACCCCCCTGTGAAATCTGCAGCATGAAAACGTGGGGGTGTAGGAAACTCCCTAACTCCAGAGCCTGGCAGGCGTGGATCCCTCTCCTGACCCTGCTGCTAGCTGGCAGGCAACCAGTACGAGTTACTTAACCTGTGGCCTCATGGCCTCCCCAGGAGCAACAATGCCCACCTTTCCGTGCTGCTACAGTGATCAGGAGCCATGCTGTACAGAGCCCAGCATGGTTTCTGGCATGTAGTAGTTATGATTCGATTAATGGCACCTTGTGATATTATTACCACCTCATGTCCAGCTGCCAAAACCTAACACAGCCGTTTCCTCACTTCTGTCTGTGACTCCAACTCTACTCATTCTGTGACCCTAGTAATTCTCTGAAAAATTGGTTCTTCCCACCTCTCCTTTCCCAGAGAGCCTGCACTACCTGAAAAAGATAAAAGGATGATTTCATTTAGCCTGATACTGTAGTTCCAGAAAGATGGTGCATTTTTTTAGCCTCCCCTTCATCTCTCTTAAGTTGGTCTTTCTCTTTATTGGCTTTCTCTCATTTCTTATTACCCAAAGACCTATCAGATGATCACTGCTTCCTGAGATATAAAGTGAAGCTTGTCACTGTGTATGCATGGACTTCCTTTGTAACAATAAAAACTGTCAATAAAACGACTATGGGAAAATCCTTTTGTTTCATCATTTCTCATTTAGCCCCTCTCTTGAGTCTTGTTTCTATATTCTCCAAACACCCAAAAGAGCTGCTCTTTGAAACTTGTTGTAGAAACATAGCAAATAATATATTATTATTGCCTGGCCGATGTGGCTCAGTGGTTGAGCATTGACCTAAGAACCCGGAGGTCACAGTTTGATCCCTGTCAGGGCACATACCTGGGTTCCTGGCTTGTACCCAAGTAAGGGGCATGCAGGAAGCACCTGATCAATTATTCTCTTTCATTACTGATATTTCTATTTCCTCCCTTCCTCTCCCTGAAATCAATAAACATATATTTTTTTTAAAAAGAAAATCTTAAAAATCATATTTCTCTAAAGTGAGAAACATAAGTGATTCCTAGTTTGGGAAATTGAAGGCTTTAGATGGCTACTGTAGAGAAAAGCTGGGGTGCAGGAACAAGCATTTTGCCCGTTCAGTAACCACAGAGGCTTAGGCTGTAATGAGAACAAAAGGCATTTATTTGAACAAAAAGCCTGCACTACCATGATGTAGACCCAGGTAACTACTCAAACTGTTCTCTGAGAGAACAAAGAAAGGCAGGATTTATAAAAGCAAAAACCACAAAGTGCAATTATTTCATGTACATGAAGGATTGATGGATAGGGATTGGTTGGTTCTAACATGCAAATGAGGGAGACAAAAACTATGAGGAGCAGGTAGAGTCCTTGTGTCCTTGAAGCAATTGTTCCAAAATGTTTATGAACATATTTGACATATTTATGTTTGTGCATCGTCTGTTCTGTTGGTGAACTCTGTCACTGCTACGTCTCCAGACCCTAGAATAGCACTTTGGACAGAGTATGCAAGATAAATACTGTGAGAATAAATTGATACATAGGGTTGGAAAAACAGTCCTTTTATAACATCATCCTGGGATCCTTTGATGGATCACTTATTGCATTTTTTTTGGCCACAGAAAATAAGCCTCTTTAAAAAAAAAAAAATATATATATATATATATATATATATATATATATATATATATATATATTATTGTACACAGAGAGGAATTGAGAGGGATAGAGAGAAACATCGATGAGAGAGAAACATCGACCAGCTGCCTCATGTATACCTCCCACTGGGGATGTGCCCACAACTGAGGTACATGCCCTTGACCGGAATCGAACCCGGGACCTTTCAGTCTGCAGGCCGAGGCTCTATCCACTGAGCCAAACCGGTTTCGGCGAAAATAAGCCTCTTAACCAAACTCTAAGCAAAGAAGTAGTATACATCCTCCTATATAATAAAAGACTAATATACAAATCGGCTCATCGGTGGGACAACTGGTCACTATAATGCGCACTGACCACCATGGGGCAGATGCTCAATGCAAGAGGTGCTTCCTGGTGGTCAGTGCGCTCCCATTGGGAGCGCTGCTCAGCCAGAACCCCTGAATCAGGTTCACGGCTGGTGAGCAAAGCAGTGATGGTGTGAGCACTAAGGATGTCAGACTGCCAGCTTATCCCCTGAAGGCTCCCCAACTGCCGGAGGGTGCAGGATGAGCTGAGGGACACCCCCATCTCCCAGAGCAGGAATTTCATGCACCAGACCTCTGGTACAGAATAAGAGGTGTTTGTTTTTATCCTGGCTCTGTCCTCACCTTACTAGCTGTATTACTTCCCACATGTTGCTTTATTCTCTTCAGTCTGTGCTTGTAAATGGAATGGGAATAATGGTCTCCACTCCTGTTAAATGATTGTTTAATAACAGCTACAGGGCCGAACGTTTGTTGTAATTTTTGTTAAGCAGCAGACATCAAGTCTGGTTTCTATAGCATATCAAAAACAGGGTATCAGATGCTTCATTCATGAAAAAATCCATGCTGAACAATGGGGCTATCGGGGTTGGGCTAAGAACATTCTAGTGGCATTAACAGTACTTAGGGAATGTTGCATAACCCTCAAGCCCCATCATTTAACACTTGGGGCCCAACCTAGACCCCGTTGCCACTCTGAGTTCAGAACGCCTTGACTCGCAGCCCCCGCCCGCCAGCTTAGGGCCCTTGGGACATGTTCTATAGATGCGCTAACACTACTTTTGGGCAAATGTCAGGCCGCGGTCCCCACGGCTGCCTATCTCCGGCGCGGACGCCCCAGGTCACCTTGACTACCGGGCCGAGGACCCCGTGGGAACCCGCAGCCTCGCCAGCCTCGCTCGCCACCGAGGGGTGCCCAGAGAGAAGTCCTGCGTGGCAAGAACCTAAACAAGGAAGCGAGGGGCGTGGAGAGAAGTGGAACAAGAGAAAGGGGATGCTAATGAGAGGGGATGCTAGCTTCCTTTCTGTCTTTTGTTACAGGCAATAGCGAAGGAGTTAGAAGTGGCTTTAAAAAAAAGAAACAACTCAGACAGGCAGTTTCTAAAGGCAACCCCAGAGCCCCCGGAACTACAGATCCACGGAAGGTCCCTCTTCCGGTCCCTTGAGCCTGACGCTAGCTGCCGAGAAGGCGGGAGGCCGGCGTAGAGGGAAACTGGGGACCGGAAGTGAAGGCAGATTGCCTCCTTCGTCGCTGTTGCTGCCGCCATACGCGTTCGCCTTGCTCAGGTAAGATTTGGCCTTGGGTACCATCCATTTCCATCTGCGTTTCCCTGCAGCCATCCTGCCGTATGGAGTCCTGATACCCCTTCCACAGGCGATGGCTTGGTCGCTGGGGCCTCGTTGGGTCGTTATTTTCATCACTTGCATCCCTTTCGAGAGCAAAGAGCTCCCGGGGGGAGGTAGGGAAGCTAAAAAGGCTCAATCCAAGATGGTGGCCTCGCGCCATTGTCCCCTTAGCTCTCCGCTCCTCTGGCGGCCTCGTTTTCGAAAGGTCCTAGCGACGGGGAGAGGCGGCGCTGGGCGGGGCTCTCCTCCCCTCCCCTCGTTTCTGGGCACTCTCGGCCGGCGCGGGACTCGGAGGAGCCCCTTCTGGGCCTAGTTGGACTTCCTACCCCGGCTGGCCCGCGTTCATTGGGAGCGCTTGCAAGTGCCTTGGGGAGATGTGTGTTTTGGGAGAGGCTCGGTGCGGGTGACCGCGGCGGTGGAGGCGGCGGTAAGGCTCGGCAGGCCGAGGCCGCCCTCTGCCCTGACGATGGAGTGCTGGAGAGGTGGATGCTTTCGGCGGAGCCACCCCCGCCGTTGGCCCATTCCACGGAGTTCTAAGCCGCAGGTGGGGCTGCTGAGCGGGAGGCTGGTGGGCTGCGGGGGTGAGCGGCAGCCACATGATGTTCTCACGTTGAGGTGAGCGCTCTGCGCAGTGATGACCTTCATCTATCACCCTGGACTGATGGCTGCTGCGCGAGGGCTTGACAGCTTGCGGCCGGGGAAGCGCGGGTCTTCCGTGGAGGGTTTCGGGACGGCCCCCTTCTCTCCGTCTCCATCCCTGGCATCTGCTTTTCCTCATCTGTTCGTTTCCTCGCTGTCAGGGACGAGCTCCTAAGCTGCTCTCCCACCGTCTGTTCCTAGTCTTGCTGGAGCCTGTGACCTGACCGCCTCCCCTGGAACCCCTTCCCCAGCCCCTGTCACTCTTGCCTTTGTTTTGTGTCCTTTGTTACTGTTTCACCCAGGTAAAGGTTTCCTAGTTTAGGGAACGTGGGAAGGGCGTGGGGGAGGAAAAGAAGTGGCGAAGGCTCTGCTCATGACTGATGTCCTTTTTTTCCTATTCTTTGTGTTTTTTTCCCTAGCTCTTCTGCCAGAAACTAGTGTATCTTCTATTCCTCAAGCCCCACTCTCCTCCTTGTCTTCACTTAATCTGCGTGAACCCATTCAGAGACCCTCCCTCCTCCCCCTGCCTGCCCAGTTATGGCGGAGAACGATGTGGACAACGAGCTCTTGGACTATGAAGATGATGAGGTGGAGACCGCAGCTGGGGGAGATGGGGCTGAGGCCCCTGCCAAGAAGGATGTGAAGGGCTCCTATGTCTCCATCCATAGCTCTGGCTTTCGGGACTTCCTGCTCAAGCCAGAGTTGCTCCGGGCCATTGTTGACTGTGGCTTTGAACATCCATCAGAAGGTAAATTTTCTCTTGGGCATAGAGTACTCATAAGGCACTTTATAATGATCCTGAAAAGATGTGTTCATGGTCCCTCAGTGACACAGACCTGCATTTAGGATAGACCAGGAAGTAAGGAAGTACCAGGAGTCCCAGAAAGTGTTTTAGAATTAGAAGAGGTTTATATAGGTTGTCTTTTATTCATGGTGCACGAAATTCGTGCACTGGACGGGAAGGGGGTCCGGCCTGCGCCCTCTAGCAGTCCCAGAGCCCACAGGGGATGTCCCACTGCTATGGAGGTGGGAAAGGCCTGCCAGCGCTGAGTCCGGCTTCTGGCTGAACAGTGTTCCCTCTGGTGGTCAGTGCATGTCACAGCAACTGGTTCTGCCGTTTGGTCAATTTGCATATTGGCCTTTTATTATATAGGACAGGATAGCATAAAACAAAAGCAGCTTACAGGTCTGTAATTCATTTTTTTGACTGGTTTTTCCCCTTGTCTTCTAGCTTTGAATTTTGTCTCTTTAACTTGTAATTTTAAATTTCCAGAGAAGAGTTGGTTGCACTTTTAGTTCTCTTTTGGGCCAGGCCAACTCTGGTTTCTGGAAACCTTTATGGCTCTTTTAACGGTGGGTGGCTTCTGGGTCAGGTACCAAGTCCTTCATTTAGTGCAAGGTTGCAGGGTTCCATGATCCAAGGACTGGCAGTCTAAGCAGGAGATAGGCCTGTAGCCGGCATGCAAATGCCATGGGCTGTTTAAGATGAAGGAAAATAAGGGCAGCCGGAAGCACCAAAGATGGGCTGTTGGTAGATGCAAATGGGTAGTTGTGGGGGAGTATAGAAGGGGGTTTGGTTGGTGCGGGAGGAAGCTAAAGCTAGAAGGGACTAGGAGGGTCTGATTTGGGGTGAATTTGAAGGAGCATAGAGGTAGAAAGTGTCTAGAAATTGACAAAAACCACTTAAGAATTCGGCGGCATGAAATGGGTGTGGCTGGTGAAAAATGTTACCTGGAGATTGAGTCCCAATTTATCTTTTTTCTTCTAGTTCAGCATGAGTGCATCCCTCAGGCCATTCTGGGAATGGACGTCTTATGCCAAGCCAAGTCGGGCATGGGGAAGACAGCAGTGTTTGTGCTGGCCACACTGCAGCAGCTGGAGCCGGTCACTGGGCAGGTACAGCTGGGCGGGCGTTTGGATTAGGAATGTGGGGGCAGAGTGTTTTAGCTCAGCTACATGAGGTATTCACAACCATGGGTGCTTGTTGCTCAGATGACCTCTGTCGCCCTTGAGGCCAAGGGGAGTATTTTGTAGTAGTCGTGGGGTTAATGATTTAGATCTCAGAATTGAAGTCATTTATGATCTGCAGGTCTGTTTTTGTGGTAGTCAGTTCCCCTGAGGGGTAGTGAAGGGAGACACTTACTTTCCACTCCCCCCCAGGTGTCTGTGCTGGTGATGTGTCACACCCGGGAGCTGGCTTTTCAGATCAGCAAAGAGTATGAGCGCTTCTCTAAGTACATGCCCAATGTCAAGGTAAGCCAGGGTAAGAGCCTGGGGGGAAGGAGGGTATGGATAGTTTGAGGCATTTGGGACTTACAGACCATCAGTCTTCATGTCCCACAGATGTTAACTTCCAATACCTGTACTGAACCTCAATTCCACCTGCAAACTTTTACAGAGAGGAAGGGAGAGGGATGGAGAGTTAGCTGCCTCTTGCACACCCCCTACTGGGCATGTGCCCGCAACCAATGTACATGCCCTTGACCGGAATCGAACCAGGGACCTTTCAGTCTGCAGACCGACAGTCTATCCACTTGGCCAAACCGGTTTTGGCCTGCTTACTGCTTTCTTAACCTGAATCGTTTGAATCATTTCAGTGTGCTTTCAGTGACAGTTTGAGAATTTGGAGATGTATGGCAAGAGAATGCTGGAACCCCAAAATGGCTCTAGTGGATGTGACTTAAGTGGAAGAAAATTTAAAATGTCTGGGAGCCATAAGAAAGTTGGCCTAAGTTGTTCTCCATGGTATAACCTTGATATTTATAGCCTGCAATCTTACTGGTTAGGATGGTGTGAAGAAGAGTATATTTTTCTCAAAAAATTAAATATGGAACTGCCGTTTGACCCAGTGATCCCACTTCTAGGATTATGTCCTAAGAAACCCAAAGCACCAGTCAGGAAGAATGTGTGCCCCCTGTGTTCACAGCACAATTCACAACAGCTAAGATCGGGAACAGCCCACGTGCCCGCCAGCAGAGTGGTCAGAAAGCTGTGGGACAGTCACACCAGGGGACACTCTGCAGCTGTAAAAAGAAGGGCCTCTCACCCTGTGAGACAGCATGGAGGGGCCTGGAGAGCATCATGCTGAGGGAAATAAGCCGGTCAGAGAAGGACAAGTGTCACATGATCTCACTCATATGGTGGAATCTAAGTAACAAACTGATGAACAGAGTGAATCTAGAGCCATGGAAGCCTGGAGCAGAGTGCGGATCTCAGGGGGGAGGGGCAGACAATAGGGTGATGGAGATTGGGGGGAAAGGGGACGTGTGTAATACTTTCAACAATAAATAATTACTTTTAAAAAGTTACCAGTTCTAATAACATACTGAGTGAAGCTTAAAAAGAAAACTCTTTATGGTTGAAAATGAAAACTGCCTACAGGTTATGGCTTTACTAACAAAAGGTTTTACAAAACAAAACACAACCCTGCCGGTGTGGCCCATGGTGGAGCATTGACCTGTGGAGATCACAGTTTGATTCCGGTCGGGGTCGCGGGCTGGACCCCCAGTAGGGAAGGGTGTGCAGGAGGCAGCTGATGAATGATTGTCTCATTGATCTTCCTACTTCTCCCTTCCTCTCTTTGAAATCAACAACAAAAAAGAATACTTTTGTTCAGATTGTTACAGTTTTTCCTGTTATACACGTTTTTAATTGACTTGTTTTAGAGAGAGAAACAAGGACGTGAGAATGAAACATTGATCAGCTGCCTCTTAGATGCCCTTTACCAGGGACAGAGCCCGCAGCCCTGTTTCTGTGGTTTAGACACAGCGATAACTACGGCAGCGAGCGCGGTTCTGCGGTGGCGGCCTGGTAAGAAGGCCTCAGTGCAGGGCTGTGTCCTCCCTCTGGCCTTTGTCCCAGAGCGAGTCACCGCCACCCTTTGGAAATTCTGCTGTAAAATGAAGTATCAGGCACTGTTTCCTCAATTGACCAATTTATAGGCCTTTTTTACTCAGCTCATTTTATTGTTTTGAAACATTAATTCTAATTCTCTAAGTCTGATCTGAATGTTGTATATATGTAGGCGTCCACGTTATGCATACCTGTTTTTACACTGTATCAATAGCATTGACTTCTGCCCTTTCTCCGAGCAGTCTTGTCTGGGTTGTTTCTAAAACTTGGAAACCAGGAACCAGTTTCTATTGCTAAAACTATGGAAACATTTACCGTTGAGCTCTGTGGTGAGCTAGGGTTGCACTTCCTCCTAGCCATTTGACCAGGGGTAGGTCCAACTCATCACCTTTGTGCCTATATTCTTGGTGTCAAGATCAAATGCAAATTGTCATGATACCTTATTTTGCCCAAAACTATGCTACAGTGACTTGAAGAGGCTGGGCCCATTCTACAGAAGGCCCTGCCTCTGGATTCCTCTGGTTAACTCTAAATCCGTACCCCAGGGTATGCTTTTCATTGAGGGGGGGGAGAGACATTGGTGTGAGGGAGACAGCCATCGGTTGTCTCCTGTGGGCGCCCTGGCCCTGACTAATGGAGCCCACGGCCTTTATGGTGTGTAGGACGATGCTCCCACCACCTGAGCCACTCGGCTTGTCTCCTTCCTCCTCTATGGCAGTCAGCTTGTACTTGCCTCCCAGTATTCCTGTGAGCAAGTGTTTGGCAAGAATTCTTCATGGGTATCCTGTGTACCTCCTGTTTTGTTAGAAACCTGGAATGACGTACTACAGGACAAGGGTCATGAGAACCAGGTTCCTTGATTGATCTTCCCCTCTTGAAACTAGAAAGCAGTTCTAAGTCCCAGATCCTCAAGAACCATTCCCCTAATGGTTTAATATGGAGTAGTTTGGTTAGCCCGAATCAGTAACTACATAGGACTTGAGCAAAGGGATTTAAAAATCCGGGTTGGGTTAGGAAAACTTGATGTTCCCTGAGCTTTGTGGTGGTCCTTGACCTGGTGTCCTGCTGTTCTCGTCTTAGAGTCCTGGGAGGGAAGCGGTTAGGGTAAGGCGGAGGGCTGGGGGCTTGTCCTCACTGCTCAGGTCAGGCCTGTAGCCGCAGGCAAGGCACTGGTTTCTCCCTCAGTGTTGGGGATGTAATTCTAGGTTAGATGGCCCTCAGTGTTCCTTTTAGCTCTGAAATGTTCAAGAGGTGGTATAGATGGAGCCGGAAGAAGGGGGACCGGAGGGACTGGACTCAGTTTCACTGTCAGGCCTTCTCCCCGCTGGCAGGTGGCAGTGTTTTTTGGAGGCCTGTCCATCAAGAAGGACGAAGAGGTGCTGAAGAAGAACTGCCCGCATATCGTCGTGGGGACCCCTGGCCGCATCCTAGCCTTAGCTCGAAATAAGAGCCTCAACCTCAAACACATTAAACACTTTATCTTGGATGAATGTGACAAGATGCTTGAACAGCTCGGTGAGTGGCAGTGCTGGGCCTGGGCCTCTGAACACGTGCCTTTGGTTGGTGCAGGAGCAGTCGTGCAGGGCGGCCCTTCACCTGCCACCCTCACGAGGGCGCTGCTCCCTCAGTTGGTCTTGACGCGCTGCGGCGCTCAGGAAGAAGGGCCTTCCTCTGTGACTTGCTGGCAGTGACCTCCGTCACATCACCCCTCCTTACAGCTCCCCCTCCTGGATGTGTTAGGGGAGATGCCAGACTGGAGGAGGGACGGGCCACCCTCCGACATCCTCGCCCAGCATACACCCTGAGAATTCCAGCTGGTAGACCTGTAGACTTAAGTGCTGGGATTAACGTGGAGAGTGCTGCTGGGCTGGGCGTTTGTGTGGCTTGGTATTCTAGTGTGCTAAGTGGGGGTCACAGAAAATATTCTAAGAACTCAAATTTGGAGGAGAGAATAGGGGAGGATGTAGCCTTAGGGTAAGTCTTTCCAGATGATCTTTGGCTGTTGTAGCTGGCAAGCTGTGAGATGGGCTCCAGGTAGCGGGCGGTGTCGTATTTCCTGGCCGCTAGAAAGTGATCCAGAGGGAGCAGGGAGCAGACTGGCGGCTGGAATAGCCAGGAGTGCCATGGGTGCAGGGAGCTGGGGCTTGGGGAGGGTGAGAGAAGGGACTTGTATTTTCAAAGGTCTTACTCTTGGGGCTCCGTGGAGGGCTCTCCCGGTTTCGTAGTTATAGGCTTAGGGGCATCTCATATCATATTTCTTTTTCTTTTTTTTAAAATATATTTTATTGATTTTCTTACAGAGAGGAAGGGAGAGAGATAGAGAGCCAGAAACATTGATGAGAGAGAAACATCGACCAGCTGCCTCTTGCACACCCCCTACCGGGGATGTGCCCGCAACCAATGTACATGCCCTTGGCCGGAATCGAACCTGGGACCTTTCAGTCCGCAGACTGACGCTCTACCGCTGAGCCAAACCGGCTTCGGCCGTATCATATTTCTTGCCTGTTTAAAACAACTGGTCCCAAATCTTGATTCCAAGTTCATTGCTTTTTTTAACGCACTGGATTATTACTGTGGATGTGATTTCGTGAGGGTTAGAGGAAATAGAGTAGAGAGACCTGAGGCAAATCTTGCCTTGAATGGGCTCTGCTTGCCCGTTTCAGTGGGTCTTTGTGACCATGCTTTTCCCTTTGCTTGTAGACATGCGTCGGGATGTCCAGGAAATTTTTCGCATGACCCCCCACGAGAAGCAGGTCATGATGTTCAGTGCCACCTTGAGCAAAGAGATCCGCCCTGTCTGCCGCAAGTTCATGCAAGACGTAAATACCTTCTCCCTTCTCTCCCTCCACTCCCGCCCACCGCCTCCTCCCCTGCGGGCCCGCTCCCTCCAGACTCCCTGTCCTTCAAGCACCAAGAAGGGCACGAGCCCGGCTGGGAGCGAAGACTCCCTGAAGAGACCGCAGAGGCAGGGACAGCTAGCGTCAGGGTCTGCGCGGGTGCCAGGGACATTCCGGAAGACTTGGTCGGGTTAACGTGAGAGCGGGTAGTGTTCGCCTTTTTTTTAATCACAGCATTTTTGAACCTCTTCTCCCTTTTTGGGGGAGGGCAGGGATTTCTGCCCTACCACCCACCCATCATCTCCTACACGTCCCCTACAGCCACGCACCCTCAAGGTGGCATCGAGCATACAGCTGGAGCCTTCTGCTCCCCAAAACTCGTAACCTCCCGGTGGCAGGAGAGCAAGAGAGGGACAGACAGATGGCAAGGCATGTGCAAACGAAGAGCAAACAGCACAAATGAATCCGCTCCCTCCCCACCTCCAGGGGTGGGGGCCTTTGGCACCTCAGTCCCCGATCCCCTACGCCTTCCCACCCGAACCTCCTCGCACCCACGTGGAACCTCGGTTGATGGGAGCCGCGCCGGCAGCGGAGAAGCACAGTGGCCAGCGGGGGAAGCGGACGGCACGGCGCGGATGGCGGCAGCGGAGGCCGCGGGAAACCTGACCAGGAAGCTGAGGACCCAGCCAGCCTCTTTTTCTGTTCCCGGTCTTTTCCTGAACAAGGCGTGCCGTGCTCCTTGTTTCCACCTTCCGTGTGGGGCGGGCGGAGTGGCTGGGCGGGTGGGAGAGGGCACGGAAAGGGCAGCGCTCCCTGGCTGGGACCAGCTGGGCTGGCGCTGGGCCAGGCGCCCCGTGTCCCTGGAGTGGCTTTGCCTCCTGCTCTGCTCTCCCACGGGGTGAGGCTCCTTGTCTGTAGCTGGACTTGGGCCGCCGTGAATTTCGGAGGCCACAGACCTTTTAGGGAAGCTGCCTCTGTGCCGGCTTCTGGCTGCCTCGCGTGACACGCAGCCTTTGCCCTGGGCCTTAACGTTCCTGTGCCCCACGGCGGCGAAGAGGCTAGGAAAGGTGGGCTCTGGAGTTGGGCTTGTCTCAATTTCTACCCTCAAAGTTTTTTTTCTTTTATTAAACGTAATTTGTCTTTTGATGCTACCTTCCTCCCCTTCAAGGGTAAAAACATAAGTGCGTATCTGCAGCTCTGAATTTCTTTTAGAGAATATCTTATGATTTCAGAGAGAAACATTAATGGTGAGAGAGAGTCATTGGTCAGCTGTCTGGGGATCGAGCCTGCAACTCCAGGCATGTGCCCTGACTGGGAGTCGAACCGAGACCTGTTTGTAGGTCGACATTCAGCCCCTGAGCCAGGCAGCTCTGATTTCTTAGCACCACTTCCGGATGCCTTCCATGTGGCGCTGCCGGTGGCTGAAGTCTTAGCTCAGAGACCAGTGTCATCTAGAGCGATGGCCTGGTGGCTGAATTGTTTCTGCTGCTCCTCATGGAGGGTCCCAGCCTCTTCACGAGGACGTGGCTCCCCGTGGAGGGCCTCTTCCTCCGGCTGACACTCGCTGGGTGGAGCTACCCTGCCGCCAAGCAGTGCTTCCCAGGCCTTCCCAGGTGTGGAATCCTGTTTCCCTTTGAGCATCTTGTACTGACCTTCTTTCCCCGCCTCCATTTGAGGTGATGGCATCTTGCCATGGGGTGGTCTCTGCTCCTTTTCCTCCCTGCAAGTTGCTTCCTCTGGCAGTTTTCAGTTGGGCATTCTTAGAACTCCATGGATAGGAAGGAAGGAAATGAGGTCAGAAGTGGAAGAGACCATGTGAAATGGGCATGCTTTTGGGAGTGGGGTGAAGTTTTCAGTCTTCTCTTCTCCCCATTCCCCCCATGGGGTGTATTGGAGATCAACTTCCTCCACCCCCCCAGGGTTAACCCCCCCTCTGCCCTCCTCCCGTTCCCACCCTCCCTCCCCCTCCCCTCAGCCAATGGAGATCTTCGTGGACGATGAGACGAAGCTGACGCTGCATGGTTTGCAGCAGTACTACGTGAAACTGAAGGACAACGAGAAGAACCGGAAGCTCTTTGACCTTTTGGATGTCCTTGAATTCAACCAGGTCAGTTGCAGTCCGGTGGGAGGATGAGCACATTCCCACTGGCAGCGAGCGCGTTCAGTGCCCTGTTGTAGAGGACGCCACGCCGGTGATGTGAGAGGATGGTGGCGACGTCTCTCAAGCGAAATCTTTTTCTTTAAATCTCCACCTACGGTGTTTTTGTTGACTCTAGAGAAAGACATCAGTTTGTTGCTTCGCTGTGTGCGCTGCAACCAGGGCTCAGACCTGTAACCTACCTATGTACTCTGGGAATCGAATCGCAACTTCTCTTTTGGTGTCCTGGACAGTGCTCCAACTGCCTGTGCTTCCAGGCCAGGGCTTAAGTGAAAAAACCTTTTTTAAATATATTTTTTATTGATTTCAGAGACAAAGGGAGAGAGAGACATCACTGATGAGAGAGAATCAGATGGGCTGTCTCCTGCACTCCCAACACTGAGGATGGAGCCCGCAACCTGGGCATGTGCCCTGACCGGAATCAAAGCATGACCTCCTGGTTCCTAGGTCGATTCTCAACCACTGAGCCATGCTGGCTGGGCATTTAAATTCTTTTAAAGAAGAACATACATGTCTTGGAGCTTAGCATGAGCAAGGTGGGAGCTGCTGTTCTGTTCCATTGCTGGCACAGACAGGTACTCAGTGAATAAAAGCAAACCTCAAAACCCTGAAAGGGTGTGGTTTTGTTTTGTGTTTTTTATTTTAAAAAATTACTTTTTTAAATATGTTTTATTGATTTTTTTACAGAGAGGAGAGAGGGATAGTGTCAGAAATTAGAGAGAATCATCCATCAGCTGCCTCCTGCGCACTACCCACTCTGGGGGTGTGCCGGCAACCAAGGCACATGTCCCTGACCAGAATTGAACCTGGGACCCTTCAGTCTGCAGGCTGACGCTCCATCCACTGAGCAAAACCGGTCTCGGCTAAAATTTATTTATTTATTTAAAAAATATATATCTTATTGATTTTTTTATAGAGAGGAGGAGAGAGGGATAGAGAGCTAGAAACGTCAATGAGAGAGAAACATCGATCAGCTGCCTCTTGCACACCCCCTACCAGGGATGTGCCCGCAACCAATGTACATGCCCTTGACCGGAATCGAACCTGGGACCTTTCAGTCCGCAGACTGACGCTCTACCACTGAGCCAAACCGGTTTCGGCTAAAATTTAGTTTTTAAAATAAAAATAAAAAAAAAAGACTCCTGAAAGGGTTTTAATAAGGTTGTAATGGTTCTGAAATATCTTGATCATCCGTTTAGGTTTTTAAATTTATTTTTCATGTACTATTTCCTGAGGAGATACGTTTCATCACTACCTGTTATGTAGGGTTTTTGTTTTATTTCGGAGAGGGGGAGAGAGAGAGAGAGAGAGAGAAATCAGTGATGAGACAGAGTCATTGATCGGCTGCCTCCTGTACGCCCCCCACAGCTAGGGCCATTACTGAGTTTGCAATAAATTATCTAGACTTGGGGTGAGGTTACATTCAGAGCAAAGGAGGAAACATGATAGGGACTGAGGAATTCCTTTGGACGAGTAATTACTGAAAACTCCTTTTTCACATAACCTCACACTTGCATGGACCCACGTCACGCGCGCGCAGGTGGTGATCTTTGTGAAGTCTGTGCAGCGCTGCATCGCCCTGGCCCAGCTCCTGGTGGAGCAGAACTTCCCAGCCATCGCCATCCACCGCGGGATGCCGCAGGAGGAGAGGCGAGTTGGAAATGGGGAGGATGCTTTGTGCTTGGGAGGAAGACACTTGAGAGAGGACTCATCATTTTCGAATTTCCTTTCTCATGAAGGCTTTCTCGGTATCAACAATTTAAAGATTTTCAACGACGAATTCTTGTGGCCACCAACCTGTTTGGCCGAGGCATGGACATCGAGAGGGTGAACATTGCCTTTAATTACGACATGCCTGAGGACTCGGACACCTACCTGCATCGGGTAAGCCCGCACCCCCGGCCATCCAGTGGCCTCGCCCGCCCCTTGCTTTCCCTGTCTTAGCATGCATCTTCCCTCCTGTCCTACCTTCTGTCTCCTTCCAGGTGGCCAGAGCAGGCCGGTTTGGTACCAAGGGTTTGGCCATCACGTTTGTGTCAGATGAGAATGATGCCAAGATCCTCAATGATGTGCAGGATCGCTTTGAGGTCAATATCAGTGAGCTGCCTGACGAGATAGACATCTCCTCCTACAGTGAGTATTGCTCACGTGCACTGCCCCGCCTCATGACATTCTCCTCTTCCTTCCTGTTTGCCTTAAACCCCATGGTGTGGGGGAAGCCCCTAGTACGGTGGTCCGCAACCTTTTCTAATGTCTCGATGGTCTCAGGCTCCACAGCTGCGCTTCTCAGCCGCTAGCAAGGTCGCCTGGGACCATCGGGAAACACATATTTACATCACGATTCATAACAGCAGCAAAATTACAGCTATGAACTGGCAACAAAATAATGTTACGGTTGGGGTCACCACAACGTGAGGAGCTGGATTGAAGGGCCGCAGCGTTAGGAAGGCGGAGAACCCTGCCCTGGGACAGAATGGCCCCTGACTAGCTCAGCCCTGAGGGGATGTAAGTTCACGGCCACTTGGGATCTCTTCGCTCCTCCCAGTCTGCTCTTTGGACCAGACCTACACAGACGTCTGCATGCACAGCATGTTTCTGCCAGCCTCGCTTTTCTCTGTCTTACTCTTTTTTTAAAGATATTCTGATTTTAGAAAGGGAGGGAGGGAGGGAGGGAAACATCAGTGATGAGAATCATTCATCGGCTGCCTCCTGCACCCCCCACACGGGATCGATCCCACAATCCCATTGCCCTGACTGGAAATCGAATCGTGACCTGCTGGTTCATGTCTATGCTCAACACTGAGCCACCCCAGCAGCGGGCTCTCGTGTCTTATTCTAACCGCCACGTCTCCTTTTCAGTTGAACAGACACGATAGAGGACGCCGCGCATGTTCTGGAATGTGACCGTTCGTCCCTCCTCAGGAGATGACACCAGGCGTGGGGGGAAGGAGACACTACTGCCCCAGCCCTGACAGCCCAGCCACCCGGCCTTCCCTCTTCGGCATTACCACTTGTAAACCCCCGCTTCCTTATTTGTGAGAACTTTTTTAACAAAACAAAAAACATGCGTCTATGGTGTCTAAGTGCTCCTTTTATTGGATTTGGGGTGAGGTGGTGCTGGTTCCTGATGTGGGGCCAAGGTTGTCAGCGGGAGGGGTCACAGTGGGCTCGTGGCTAAGGAGACTGCGCAGGCCATGGTTCCCGCTGCTTTCCAGGCTGGCCCTCTGGAGGGTCCTCTGTTGTTCTTAGTGGCCTGCGAGGCTGGTGGTCTCGGCAGGTGGCGTGCAGTGTTTCCTGTGTTGGGGGTGAAACCCTAGGTTCCTCCTCCCAGGCTCTCTCGGAGTCTCCTCATCTGCTCCTTCAGCTTCTGTGTCTTGAGCACCAGGGCCTGCGCCTCCCAGGCCCCCTCCTGCCCTTCCTGCAGGGCCTGGGCCAGCTCCAGCTGCTGCTCCAGCAGCTCCTCCGCCTGGGCCAGCTCAGCAGGGAGCCCGGGGCCCTGGGGGAGGGGTGTGAGGAGGGAGCGTCAGCCAGGCGGGGGGCTGAGGCAGTGGGGTGGGAAATTCTGCCTCGTGTTTGATACCATGCCTTTCAGGGTAGCTTCCTGGCTTAGGCATCGGCCTTTGGGAAGCACAGGCTCGGGGGCTGTAAGGACTCGGAGGAAGGACTGCCTGCCCCTTCCCCCATCCCCCAGAAATCATTAACTTAACGAGGGGAAATGTCTGCTCAAGGACAGTGAGTGGACTGCAAGCAGGGAGTAAGCCTTGAGGTCTGCGGGGGTGGGGGTGGGGAACACGCCGGGAGGCAGCACACTCCGGGGTCCGGTTGGTATCTGCTCTGGGCCTGTGGTACAGGATGAGATTGGGGATCCCTCCCCCCACACCACAATCTCCCCTCACACCTACCTACCCGCTCCTGGTGCCACTTACCGGGGCGGGGGGCCTTGTCTTCCCGCGGCCGCTGGAGCCGGCCTGCTCCTTTGTGCTGGTCCTGGGGCTCTGAGAGCAGCATCTCCGGGAGCCGCCAGGGGCCGGCGGCCTGGAAGGCAGGAGGAGGCGGCGACACCGCGAGAGCCAGGGCAGGAGGAGCACCATGGCGGCGAGGCAGGGAGCTGTCAGCTGCCCAGCTGCCACCAGGAACTGGCTTCTGCCGGGCCTTGGCCTTGGTCTTGCTTCAGTGCCTGGCCCTGCCCCTGCACTCCCCTCCCTCCCAACCTGGCCCCAGAGAGACTCCTGTTCCTGATGTGGAAGTACTGCCAGCTTAGCAGAGCTGGCTTTAGAGCCATGCCCAGCCCACCACACCTCGTGCCTGTTTCCTTAGCTCTGGCTTTTCTTGCTCCTCTCCATTCCCGAAGTAAGGACGTACAGTCTAGACCAGTTCCCAGAACAAGCTGTTTTCAACCTGACAACCCTTTTATACTGATACTCGAAGCCTGGTGCCTGGAATTTGTGCCAGGACTGCTGGCTCCTAATTGGCTCACCTGCCTGCTGCCTGATCACTCCCTAACGGCTTCACTGCCAGTCCAATTGACACCTAACTGCTCCCCTGCTGGCCTGACCGCCCCCTACTGGCCCAATTGTCCCCAACTGCTGTATTCTGCCAACCTGGTGGCTCCCAACTACCCTCCCTACTGGCCTGGTTCCCCCGCAACTGCCCTGCCCTCCTTTGTAGGCCTTCTTGCCCCCAACTGTCCTCCCCTGCTGACCATCTTGTGGCCATATTTGGATGACGTGTGAAAGTAGTGCGACACCACCTAGGCTTTATTCTATAGGATGTCAGCCTGACAAAAATCTCAGGCCACAAGAATACACCAGTGTGAGTCAGTTTACTGCGCTAACATCTCAGGAAATTGTGTTGTGAATTTTTTTTTTTTTTTTTTTTTTTTTGCGTTTATTGCTGGCAAAATGGATGATTAGCACAATTTTTAAACAAGGACACATCAAGAGTGCTCATGTTGCCGAAACCGGTTTGGCTCAGTGGATAGAGTGTCGGCCTGCAGACTGAAAGGTCCCAGGTTTGATTCCGGTCAAGGGCATATACCTTGGTTGCGGGCACATCCCCATTAGGTGGTGTGCAAGAGGCAGCTGATTGATGCTTCTTTCTCATTGATGTTTCTAACTCTATACCTCTCTCTTCCTCTATGTAAAAAATCAATAAAAATTATTTTTTTTTTTAAAAAAGAGTGCTCATGTCGCTAACGTGTGAAAGAAACTGGTCATAGGCTGTCTGGTTAGCCAGTGACAGCAAGTGAAGGTGCCCCACGCAGAGCGGAAAGACACCTGGACCAAGTGTGGAAGCGACTCAGGACTGGTAGGGGTGGGTCGAGTCGGTACGTTTCAGAGAAGTGTTTGTTCATAGTTAGAGCATATTTGGCATGCACTGTGTAAGAGATCGACGTGGAATCATTTGGGAGTCTGGAATGAATGCGTTTTACATTACTTCTAAAGGAAATGGCTTTCAAACAGATGGCTTCTTGAACAGCCTTCCGGAAGGAATCACGTTGGAGAACTGAGGTTCCACTGTGTCTGGTTTTGCGGAGGAGGAAGCTGGCGCGGACAGTTTGTGCTCCAGGCCCCTCAGTTGGAGGGTTCATACCCAGGTCTACTTGACTTGAAAACTACCCATTGGCCTGGCTCTAGTCTTAATTTCCCCTAATTTCCCTTTCCTCTTGCTGACCCAGCATGTCCTTTCCTGTCCCTGTTGCATATGATGTTGTGGGGGTTTGCTGTCGGTGGGTCTCGGCCCTGAGGTTACCACTTTAAAAATGTTTTTATTGATTTCAGTGGAGGAAGGCAGAAGGAGAGCTAGAAACATCAATGATGAGAATCATTGATTGGCTGCCTACTGCATGCCCCTACTGTGGACTGAGCCCACAACCCAGGCATGTGCCCTGATTGGGAATCAAACCATGACCTGGTTCATAGGTTGACACTCAAACCACTGAGCCACACCAGCTGGATTACTAACACATTTTTATTTTTTTATTTTTATTATTTATTTATTTATTTTAGTGCACGACTTTGAAAGATTGTAATATATTCTCTGGAAAACATTCAGCAGTATGAAAGCCCTCCCCGGGCCCTCCCTCCCTCTCATGGGTCCACAACTGGTGGAACGGTCCAGAAATCCTTGAGCTCTGGAAAGGTCCCTGGTCAGTCCTTGGGGAATACAGGTAGCTATTTTGGAAGAATCTGCTCAAGTACGGTTCTTGACGTCTGGGGAATCCTTTCGGGGAAGATCACTTCAAACTCGATAACGAGGTCCCCGCGTTTCTCGGGTGTTTGGGGGAGAGGGAGGCCTTCTCCGGGAACTTCCGCCGCATGCCAGGCCTGATGACGTCTTTGAACACGATGGGTATGGTCCTGCCGTCCAGAGTGGGGGCATTCACAGTGCAGCCACAGAGAGCCTCCTGAAGGGAGATCCTGGCTGGGTAGATGACATCAGAGCCATCTCTCTTAAAGATACTAACACATTTTTAATATATTCCTGCGTTTACTGTCGGTCCCTCCTTGAGATTATAAGCTTTGTGGCCAAGGACAGGGACTTGATTTTCACAGCTGCATTTCCATTGCCCCCAATTGTTGATTGTAAAGGATTTGTTAAGTGAATGAATGAGTGAAGGCATCCTCAGACTGCCCCACCAACACAGACACTGCACCCACAGGGACACATTCATGTACCCACACTGACATACTCACATTCTCACACATGCACTGCGACACACCAATACACAGATACCCATGGGGACACACACACACACACACTCAAACACACGTTCTCATACGCTCACACTAATACACATTCTGACATTGACACACTCAGATACACACACATGCATAATTAAAGCTTACTTTTCATTGGACATTATGTTGTGAATGTTTCCCATGTCATTATGCATTATTATGTTTTTTTTCTCCAAAATGTTGTGAAAAATTTCAAAGATACTTAAACTTTGAGTGAAGAACACAATGGTCACCCAGATTTAATAATTTTAATACTTTGCCATATTTTCTTTATGTAATTATTAGAGGCCCAGTGTATAGTGGAGTCCCTCAGTCTGGCCTGTGGGTTTGTGCTAAAACTGGCCCTCCAACATCTCCCGAGGGGTCCCGGATTGGGAGAGGGTGCAGGCCATGCTGAGGGAGCCCACCAGGGCATGATCGGGGCTGGGGAGATTGGCCAGCTGAGGAGGGACCACTGCGGGACAGCTGTAGGGTGTGTCCAGCCCGCCTCATTCAGTTGTGATAGGCTGGACCCCAGCAGCAAGCTAACCTACCAATTGGGGTGTCTGCCCCCTGGTGGTCAGTGCACATCATAGCTAATAGTTGAGCAGTCTTAGCATATCATTAGCATATTACCCTTTGGTTGAATGGGCAACCAGGCACTTAGCATATTAGTTTTTTATTATATAGGATTTCTATAATCTTGGCTAAAATATTTGAAAATCGGAGGATCCAAGATGGCTGCTCGGGTAGACATCTAGCCGCGGCAGCACACAACAATTTCAATGGAATACAACTAAAATGTAGAGTGGACATTGCCCAGAGCTACAGGTAGTCGACTGACTGAAATTTCTACAACAAGAAGGAAAGAGAAAACCAGAAAGAAAATCAGAGGAGCTGAAAAAAAGCCTAAGGTACGGAGGCATGCTGCTCGCGCCTGCCCGCCCGCACGCGCGCACGGAGAGGTCGTAGCCGGAGAGGAGGAGAGGGCGGGGAGCCGCCTTTCCTTCCCTAGCAGGAAGGAAATAAAACCCCCAGCCTGGGCTGAACCCCCGAACCGGCAGTGCTGAACCCCACCCGAACCCGGCAGCGCTGAGCCCCAGTTATGGGCCAGACCCTGGGGACCCAGGCTCCCGCGGGAGGAGACGGGGCCATGAGGCGAAAAGCAGGGCCCCGGGAGTCGCGCGCAATGCGCGCAGAGGACTGAATGTTGACTCTGAGGCTGGGTTGCCCTAGCCGGAAGAAACAAGGCCTCCGGCGGCGCTGAGCCTCAGTCCGGACTGCTCCGAACCCCAGTTCTGGGCCAATCCCTGGGGACCCAGGCTCAGGCAGAGGGAGACGGGGCTGTGAGGTGGAGTCCGGGGAGAGCGGCGAAAGGCCGGGCCCCCGGGACTCGCGCAAACTGCGCGCAGAGGACAGTCTGTGGGACTCGCGCAAACTGCGCGCAGAGGACAGTCTGTGGGACTCGCGCAAACTGCGCGCAGAGGACAGTCTGTTGACTCTGATGCTGGATTTCTCTAGCGGGAAGGAGAAAAAAAAAAAAAAAAAAGCTCTAGGCTGGGGGAACACGGAGGGGAGCGGAAGCCCCTGCCGGACTCCAGCCAACCGGGCACCAGCAAGGAGGCTGGCCACGGGGCCCCTGGGGGCGTGGGTGCCCCTGAGCCTTTGACCACTGAGCTCGGGCAATGGAGCCAAGGCCGGGGGCTGCTTCCTGGGCGGCGCCGTCCCTGGCAACAGGCTGAAGCAGCGCAGGAGCCCGCGGAGAACAAAGGGGTGCCACAGGCCAACCTGCTGAGCTCCCAGGACAAGGAGGAAGAAACCAAAGAAGTTCTCAATGTGAAGAAATCAAGTGAGAGCAAAAGATAGTAAAATTACTTAAGAAAGAATACAAAGAAGATCTTGAAAAATCAAAGACTAAGTCAGAACTCAACTCACCAGCCAACATTGCAACATAAATGCGTTTTAAAAAGAAAAAAGAAAAAAAAAAAGGACAGAATGTTGGAACAGCGGCGGCCAGGCCTAGAGTGGCCAGGCACAAGGCAGTGGCAGCCAGACCCAGAGCAGCAACGGCCAGGCCCCAGAGCAACAGCAGCCAGAACCAGAGCATCAACAGCCAGCACTGGAGCAGCCAGACCTGGGGCAGTGGCAGCCAGGCATGAGGCGGAGGCGGCCAAGCCCAGGGTGGCCAGTCCAGGAACACCCAGACCCGGAGTGGCCGGGCCCGGAGAAGCCGGGCCCAGAGCAGCCGGGGTGGGAGCAGCCAGACCCAGAACAGCAGTAGCCAAGCCCAGAGCATCCAGGTCGGGAGTGGCCAGGCTCGGAGCGGCCGGGCCCGGGGCAGCCGGGCCCAGAGCAGCCGGGTCAGGTGCGGCCAGGCCCGGAGCAGCGGCTGCCAGGCTGAGAGCGGCCAGGCCCGGGGGAGCAGCCGGGTCAGGTGCGGCCAGGCCCGGAGCAGCGGCTGCCAGGCTGGGAGCGGCCAGGCCCGGGGGAGCAGCCGGGGCTGGTGCGGCCAGGCCCGGAGCAGCGGCTGCCAGGCTGGGAGCGGCCAGGCCCGGGGGAGCAGGCGGGGCTGGTGCAGCCAGGCCCGGAGCAGCGGCTGCCAGGCTGGGAGCGGCCAGGCCCGGGGGAGCAGCCGGGTCGGGTGCGGCCAGGCCCGGAGCAGCGGCTGCCAGGCTGGGAGCCCCAGGCCCGGGGGAGCAGCCGGGTCGGGTGCGGCCAGGCCCGGAGCAGCGGCTGCCAGGCTGGGAGCGGCCAGGCCCGGGGGAGCAGCCGGGTCGGGTGCGGCCAGGCCCGGAGCAGCAGCAGCCAAGTCCAGAGCAACTAGGTCGGGAGCGGCAGTGACCAGACCCGGAGCAGCTGGTTGTGGAACGAACCAGAGCAACAGAGGCCAGGCCCTGAGCAGCCAGGCCCGGAACAGCTCACTCCTCGCCTGCCCCTGCCCCACGGCTGCCTCTCAGACATGGCTGGAAACTTTCGTGGGAACTTGAGGGTCTGCTGAATCAAGTGATGAAGGCTTAGATCTGGATGTGTTGAGTTAGTTTAGGACTGGGGTGTTGATCTGTGAGTGCCTTGGGTGGGGCCTGGATGAGGCTGGTGGACCTGTTGGGAAATGTCTTTTGTGTGAAGTGTATCATTGGGCATGTGGAGGTATTATTGATATGAGAAAATGCTAAGTAACTGATTTACTATCTGAAAAGGGATTTACTATCGGGGAAATTGAGGGAAGAAGAGACTGAACATAAACTGCACCTATGGATGAGGACAATGGGGGATGGGGAGGGGGCAGAGGGTGGGGTGGGAACCTGGTAGAGGGGAGAAGAAATGAGGAACCTTTGTAATAATATGAACAATAAAGATTGATTTTAAAAAAAATAAAATAAAATAAAAAATAAAATATTTGAAAATCGCCTGCCAACATCGTGATCCTTACCCCTACACATTTCAGTATTTGTTTCTAAAAACAACCTTTTTTCTTCAAACACTTATTATTGGAGTGGAGAAGATAGGGTGTTGTGAAATTCCAGCGGCACAGACTGTCTGTGTCATCCTGCAACGCCGTTCCTGTGCAGCAGAGGGGCCGTGTAGGTCACGCCTGGTGCCCCAAGGTCAAACCTCCGACAGCAGATGCCACACGGGCCTGGTGTGAGCACAGTCCCCCACCTCGAGGGTAAGAGAGGGCCGTGCATATCCGCTAAGACCCCTCCACCCCAGGCACTGCACTCCATAACCAGCGGTCAAGAAAGGCTTCACACACAGGAACTAAATAACCACCCCAAACCGCATTCCCACCGCCAGGCCCAGTGAGAGCCCCAGCCCCCTGCTCCTCCCACCTCGCTCACACACCACCACCTGCCCTGAACCCACCAGGACTGACCTCATTCTGTCCTTTCCCCTGTTTGTCTGTCCCCAAACACCCTGCACGCTCCTCTCCACAGGCCCACACACCCCTCCTCTGTCTTCTCTCCTGCCCCTCACACTGCACCCCGACTTCCCAGCCCAGATCAGCCAAACCTGCGCAGCCCTCCCCAGGAAGGCCCTGCTCTCGCGGCTCTGACAGACCGGGCCTCCCTGAGGGCACCCTTCCTCTGAGGCCCTCCCGGGGGGTCTCCTCTCCCTCTGACCTTCTGCTCGGGCTTGTGGTGGGTGGGGTCCTTGCGCCTCAGCTGCTTTGACCCTCCCTCTTCCCTAGCACCCCCTAATCCATCGTCATATCGGAGCCCCCACCCCCTCATTGCAGGTACCCCAGTTCCTTTTAGCTCCCAGCTGGCTGTCACTCTCCCCAGAGTGTTCCCTCCTCGATCCTGATGCTTCCGGCACAATCAGACTGTCTCTAGGCCAGTCCTTGGAGCGCGGGCAGTGTCTGTACAGGCAGAGACCTGGGGGCTGCACTGCGTTCAGGACCTTGGACAGGGAGACACGGGTTAGTGGCCACCATCGCCTCTGGAAACCGGAGGCGGAGCAGTTTCTGGGCCGGAGCAGGCGCTGCCGCGGGAAGGGGGGCAGGAGGTCAGAGGTTCCGCGGGTGTGGGGGCAGGGGGGGCGGTGCGCCGGGGCCACGTCCAAGGCCCAAGTCGTCCCCTAGGAGCTCAGGGGGCTCAGCTGACAGCCAGCAGGGAAACGGGGCCTCAGTGCTCCTCCGCAGGAATCTGCATTCAGACCACCGAGAGGACGCTGGGCAGTGATGCCTCCAGAGCCCCCGTGAGGAGCCTGGCTCTGGCCCGTAGGACAGGGCTGTGCAGCCTCCACAGCCATGCGGTAATGAGGCCATGTGCAAAGCCCCCCGCTGGTGGTGACTGTGCCACAGGACAGAGCACGCCCCGGAAAGGGGCTCAGCCCCGAGCTCCGCCCCTCCTGCCCTCCCGCTCGGCTCTCCCAGTTCCCCACCCCCTGCCGTCCCCTCAACCTTGTCATTGTCAGCAGCCCGTCCTTCCACGGCCGCGCTGCCTGCCCCCGCTCTGCCACCGCCTCCCACCACCCCGCAGGGCAGGCAGGGCAGGGCGGGCAGGGCAGGGCGGGCAGGGCAGGGCAGAGTGGGCAGGGCAGGCAGGGCAGGGCAGGCAGGGCAGGGCGGGCAGGCAGGGCAGGGCAGGGCGGGCAGGGCAGGGCAGGGCAGGGCGGGCAGGGCGGGCAGGGCGGGCAGGGCAGGGCAGGCAGGGCGGGCAGGGCAGGCAGGGCAGGGCGGGCAGGGCAGGGCGGGCAGGGCGGGCAGGGCGGGCAGGGCAGGGCAGGCAGGGCGGGCAGGGCAGGGCGGGCAGGGCAGGGCAGGGCAGGGCAGGGCAGGCAGGGCAGGGCAGGCAGGGCAGGGCAGGGCAGGGCAGGACGGGCAGGGCGGGCAGGGCAGGGCAGGCAGGGCAGGGCAGGGCAGGGCAGGACGGGCAGGGCAGGACGGGCAGGGCGGGCAGGGCGGGCAGGGCAGGGCAGGCAGGGCAGGGCAGGGCAGGGCAGGACGGGCAGGGCGGGCAGGGCAGGGCAGGCAGGGCAGGGCAGGGCAGGGCAGGACGGGCAGGGCAGGACGGGCAGGGCGGGCAGGGCGGGCAGGGCAGGGCAGGCAGGGCAGGGCAGGGCAGGACGGGCAGGGCGGGCAGGGCAGGGCAGGGCAGGGCGGGCAGGGCAGGCAGGGCAGGGCAGGCAGGGCAGGGCGGGTAGGGAAGGGCAGGCAGGGCAGGGCGGGCAGGGCAGGGCGGGCAGGGCAGGCAGGGCGGCCGAAGTCTGGAAACCGGTGCCATGGCCGGGCCGGGTCTGGTAGCATCAGCACCCCATCCATCACACTGCGCCTGCTGCCAGGCCAGAGTCCATCAGGTGCCACGCCAACCCCGCCGTCCTTTCACCCCACGGGGACCCCTATCTATTATCCTGCCGCCCACTCTGCCCGCACCCCTCCATGTCCTTTCCCATTCCTTAATCCCGTGGTGCCATTGCAGTCCCTCCCTTGGCTCTCCCGTGCTGTCACCCCCTTGGACATCTACGCAGCCGGTGACTCCTACCTCTGCCTGCACCTGCCCCACGGGCTGCGGGAGGCGGAGAGCCACACACCATGCGACGCTGCCATGTTATCACCATGACCAGGCCCCCGGGCCAACCGCTGCCCACAGCCATCCTGGCCTGCACGCTCCCTGGTCTCCCGTCCTCTGCAGACACCCCGTCCTTCCCACCTCTTACCGCTGCCGCCCTTGTTTCCTGCTAAGCCATTAGGAGACAATTATTACAGAAATCTCCGACCCCGCCCGCTGTCCACACTCCCAGCCCGGCCAGTCCCTGCTGCTGCTCAGGCCTCACCCCTTCGTGTACTTAGAGGTGTTGGTCCAGCAGTCCGTCCTCTTGGCGGTTCTTCATCATCACTTTTTGTTTGTTTTGTTCACCCTCACCTGAGGATATTTTCCCACTGATTTTTAGGGAGAGTGGAAGAGAGAGGGAGAGAGAGAGAAGCATCAATGTGAGAGAAACACACCGATTGGTTGCCTCCTGCATAAGCCCAGACTAGGGTCTGGGCCAGGGAAGAGCCTGCAACCAAGGTATGTGCCCTTGACCAGAATCAAACCAGGGCCGAGACCGGTTTGGCTCAATGGGGACTGAAGGGTCCCAGGTTCGATTCCGGTCAAGGGCATGTACCTTGGTTGCGGGCATATCCCCAGTGGGGGTGTGCAAGAGGCAGCTGGTCGATGACTCTCTCTCTCATCGATGTTTCTAGCTCTCTATCTCTCTCCCTTCCTCTCTGTACAAAATAATAAAATATATTAAAAAAAACACACACACACACACAAAAAAACACAAACCCAGGACCCTTTGGTTGGTAGGCAGATGCTCTATCCATTGAGCCACCCCGGCCATGGCTATCATTTTTTGTTCTTGATTATATTGTTAACGAAAAAAACCATTGAAACCTGTAAAGAATTTTGTAATGAGTTTATTTGAGCCAAAAATGTCGACAATTGCCGGGAAGCAAAACCTCAACAGATTGAGATAGTGCTCCGAAGAATGGTGGATTACATTTCTCTATTTATACACCGAAATCAAAGGAGGGACATAGGTGGGTTACATGAAATTCATTGGTGATGGAGTAAGGAGGCGGGAGAAAGCAAAGCGGTGGAAAAGTCCTGGGATTGGATAAAAGTAAAATGAACGTATACTCAGGTGAGTGCAGGAACAATTAACATGATAAAGAAGGAATTTGAGGCATCTGTCCTGGCGCCCACCACATTTGGTTGTTCCCCAGGGGCTCCGGAAAAAGGGAAGTTACAAGTTACCCAGACATCTCACAGATATGTTATCTTAGATGCAGGAAGGCAGAGGGGCTCAGTAAAAGATCAAAGTTGATCTTTGTCAGGTGAAATCTCTGGGACATGACTACCTACTAAACCTGTTAGATATTTAATTTTCAGACCATCTCTTGTGGTTATCTTAGGTCTCTGGGTTTGCAAGACTGCCACATAGGCCTTCCCTGAGCTTGTCAGGTTAGCTTGTGGCTCTTTTCTTTCACAATATGCATGTGGACACATGAGAATGCACACCCCCGTCCTTAGGGGTTGGAAGCATAATTGACTGGTGGTTCCAGCTGGGACCGTCTGAGTTCTATTGCCATATTTGTCTGATCTGGCCAGTGACTGAGAACAGCAGGGAAACTAAGGCAGGACCATTGCTCCTCTGAAGGCTGACTTGGGCTCCAGGCTCCCTGAACGCTCCTTACTCAGCACGCCTCCAGCCCAGCTTCCTCCTTTCTCTCCTCCGCTCGGATGCAGACTTGCATTGAGATCTGATGGCTCCCCAAGCTTTCTGGCTCCCTCCACATTTGTTTTCTCTAATAAAATCTGGCATGTTAATGCTGTGTTAGTGTCTGCTCTTCCTACCAACACAGTGGTGTCAGGAGTGGTCCGACAACAGGCTTGTTTCTCCCCTTGCCTGCAGTCCAGGTTGTAGGTGGGGCACATGACGGTGCTGAACAGCCAGATGTCACTGGTGGGGAGCTGAGGAAGTGCCCTGGTCCAGGGGAATGCTCTGGAACGTGTGATGATAGAAGGGTTTGTCCATCACTGGTTACTTACTGCGAGCTGTGTGGATGCCCAGGAAGGATGATGAGGATCTGAAAATTGTTAACAAACCATCACTGGTGAGTGAGCCTCCGCGGCAGTTTATAGAGAGGCTTTCCCGCTCGTACAGGCAGCAGGCGAGGCCGTGCAGCTGAATACATGACTCCTAGCACTCAGCCAAGTCAGGCCCGTCAGCACAGCGGTCGGCAAACTCAGCAGTCACCAGAGCCAAATACCAACAGGACAACGATTGGAATTTCTTCGGAGAGCCACATTTTTTAAAACTTAAACATCTTCTGACGCCACTTCTTCAAAAGACTCGCCCAGGCCGTGGCATTTTGTGGAAGAGCCACACTAAAAGGGGCCAAAGAGCCGCAGTTTGCCGACCACGGCGTCAGGTAAAAGTCAGGGCCTTAGATTCTGCAATTGGAACAGGTGGTCCTGATGGTGCTTTCCGGGCCTCTGGGCCTTTTCGGAGGCTTGCCCTTCTCTAGGGATGCCCAGCTCCTCCCCTCTGAGGCAGGTGCCGCAGCCTCGCCTCCAGGGACAGCCCGCTCACCAGCTGCCCACCTCCTCTCCTCTGCCCCAACGAGGGCTAACCCCGCCCATCCAGCAGGGGACAGAGCCAGGTGAGCAAGGGGAGGGGAGAGGCTTTACCTACAACTGGTGGTTCCAGAGCTGAGCGTGTACAAGTAGGAGCCCAAGGAACATTCGAGTTGGATTTTAAAGGCCAGTAAACCAGGTAGAGAGGGGAAATCTGATTGGCTTTCTCAAGGCATGGGCCTGTCAGGTACTGCAGGGTGAGGCTGGGGGCTCTGTGTAGACTAGAAAAAGCAACGTCCAGCTCTCACTTCTGTAGACCTGACTTCATGGCCCTGGTAGCCATCTTGGTTGTAGCCTCGCTCTTCACTTTCTTTCTCCAGGGAACGCCGGAGAGGGGGCGGGCCCTTCTCCTGTGATCTCTCCCTTTCTCTTCAGGTGGGAAACAACGCTCAGCACCTCAAGCCCCTCCTGTGGGCGCAGCCTCAAGACGGACCGCTCGAACCTCAGGCCTGAAGGAGAAGATGGATTTTCTTTCCAGTACGGCGCTGCCCGTGTAACCGAGGGAGGGAGTGTGGCCCACATTGAAACACCAGCTTGCAATTAGCCCCGCTCTGTGGAGGCAGGGCCAGGGACCGAAACCTTATGTCCGGGGCCGGGGCCCTGAGAAACGACTCCAACTGATACCAGAGCCGCAAGGCAGACCGACTCCAGCAGCCGCCCACTAGGACTACATGGAGCCCCAACAACCAGCCGCCCACTAGCGCCGCCCTCGGCTGGCCCCCTGGTTGGGAGGAGGATAGAGCAGGAAGTCCGAGTGAAAACCAAAACAGCACTCCGCCCTCCCCTCTGGGCAGCCCGGCGGGGGCACGAGATTCGGTTCCACCTGGCACCCAGACTCGGGCACCCAGACTCGGGCACCCAGACTCGGGCACCCAGACTGGGGCACCCAGACTCGGGCACCCAGACTCGGGCACACAGACTCGGGCACCCAGACTCGGCACCCAGACTCGGGCACACAGACTCGGGCACCCAGACTCGGGCACCCAGACTCGGGCACCCAGACTCGGCACACAGACTCGGGCACACAGACTCGGGCACCCAGACTCGGGCACCCAGACTCGGGCACCCAGACTCGGCACCCAGACTCGGGCACCCAGACTCGGCACCCAGACTCGGGCACCCAGACTCAGCACCCAGACTCGGGCACACAGACTCGGGCACACAGACTCGGGCACCCAGACTCGGCACCCAGACTCGGGCACCCAGACTCGGCACCCAGACTCGGGCACCCAGACTCGGGCACCCAGACTCGGCACACAGACTCGGGCACACAGACTCGGGCACACAGACTCGGCACACAGACTCGGGCACCCAGACTCAGGCACACAGACTCGGCACCCAGACTCGGGCACCCAGACTCGGGCACACAGACTCGGGCACACAGACTCGGGCACACAGGAGGCCCCCACGTTCTGCAGGCGCAGGAAGCTGACCGTCGGTGTGACCGGTCTCGGGGTATCACCCAGTCCTCCAGGACGCCCTGCCACCTCGGGAAGCGGGAAGCGTAGTATTCGGGGAGGCGTAGGCGCT